>JAYJMH010040609.1:0-15172 GCA_036873815.1 Phacellophora camtschatica | reverse complement strand
TGCGGGTGCGGTTTTTTGGTCGTGGTCATAAAAGAACTGGGCGTGGTCAAAATTCCCATCAAATCTTGTGGCCCCCCCCCCCCCCCCACTTTTCAAATGCTTCCTACGTCTCTGCAGCAACACGCAGAAACCAAAACGTTAGAACGCAGAAATCAGTATGCAGACAGCAGAACGTAGAACACAAACAATAAAACACAAAACAGAAGAACGAAGACAGCAGAACACAAACAGCGGAACACAGAAAACGGAACGAAGACAGTGGGACGCAGACAAAAAATGTATACAATGGAATATTAAATAGGGAACGCAGACAAGAGAATGGAAACAGCAACATGCAGACGGTGGGAACATAGAGAATGGGACTTAGAAAACCAAATGCAGAGAGCGGAACGTGGACAGCAGAACGTCAACAGCAGAACATAGAAAGTGGAACGAACACAGCGGAATGCAAATGCAAACATCAGAACGCATGAAGATATAGGAGCAGTAAAAATAAAAACAAAAGGAAATATTCCTATTTACCCGTCCTCGATAGTTAGTACAACAAGTAGCTCATTGTGGCCCAGACGTAAGATTAACTCATGGACAAAATAAATTTTTTTAAAAAATACTGCAAATTGATTGAATATTTTCTAAATAAAAACAAATCAACTGGAAAATAAAATATAAACTTCTCCTAATACGAATCTTCTAGATTAAAAATACAATAATATGCATACAGAGATTCGTTGAGCGATAAATAATATATGGGTATAAGTATGAGCCGCGTGTTATTTGTAGCGTTGTAATCACACGTGTAAAACTGCGTGTAAACACGCGTATGAGTATGCCTTGACGTGGTGTGCGTATAATACACTACTTTTCATTTTTACAGAATAAAATACTTGTTGAATAAATGAAAAACATTTTTAAATGCTAAAAAGTATATCACCTGGCGGTTCTTTTATGGTCGTTTTTTACCTTATTCCATAGTTCGACAAGATCGTCCTAAAAAAAACGAAAATATGTTCTAAAATTGAAAAATGTTTAAAACCTAACGCAACCAATTTCGATTCGGATTAATATTCGAGAGAATTTCAAAATAACTAGCACAAATGAATTTCGTATTTAATTCGTCGTATTTAATTTGTGCTCACAATAAAATGCTAAAATTGCAGTGAATTAAATTCCACAATTCAGCAATCGCAGAAATTATTGTTCAACACATCTTGAAACAAAATTGCTTATGACAAAGCTGTAATACATTATAGAGGTACCCCCGGGAAGGGGCACATGGGTTCTTGATAAACAAGGAAAACTGTAATATTTTCAGGAGGTAAATACGGGCAGAACTTTATACTAATTTCAGATATTTCAACATAATGTTTATCATCTAAAATAACTAGGTTTGGATGTGCTAACCCGTGCAAAATGAAAGCTGCATTGGATTTGCCTGTTTAGCAGAAAGAACTCCGGGCGCAAAGGGTTAACTCAAACTCTCGGTCAACTAAAACTGTTTTTAATATCCCTTGAGAGATTTCAGTGTCGATTTAGATTTGAATAACTCTGACACCTTCGTTAACTCACATTGTTTTGAATATCTTGAGAGTTGGATTTATCAGTGTTGATTTACCTTCGGTTATCATATCATGAAAACTCGAACAAACTTGCATTCCCCTTGAGAATTTGATATAGCAGAGGTTTAACTGTGTTACATAGGCCTTTGCTCCGAAGAATGAGGAATAAACGACAAAAAGATGCAATTATTTAATTGCAAAGTTTACGGAATTATAATAGGGGGGAAACTTTAAGAGTTGTGGTGTACACACAATTTTTAATATAAGAAACCAGTACTGAAGCTGTTGAAAAGTAAGAAACTTTCAGTACTCAGCCAGAATATCAAGAAACTTAAAGAATTTTATTTATCATCGTAATTTTGTATTAATATGAAGTGAAGGGAAACTGACATAATTTCAGCTTTACACACATAAAAATATTAAGAAACCAGTTTATAAAAAACCAGTACTGAAGCTGTTGAAAAGTAAAGAAACTTTCAGTACTCAGCCAGAATATCAAGAAACTTAAAGAATTTTATTTCTCATCGTAATTTTGTATTAATATGAAGTGAAGGGAAACTGAAATAATTTCAGCTTTACACACATAAAAATATTAAGAAACCAGTTCATAAGAAACCAGTACTGAAGCTGTTGAAAAGTAAAGAAACTTTCAGTACTCAGTCAGAGTATCAAGAAACTTCATGAACTTTCTTTCTCTTCGTAATTTTGTATTAATAAAAAGTGAATTTGACCTGAATTTGACCTGAATTTGACATAAATTTGACTTGAAATACTACGACCTGAAATTTAACCTGAAATTATAGTTACACGTAGGTTCCAAATGACGTTTTTCCGACTTGAAAATATAAAAGTTTATCTCTGCTATCATGTATACCTTTTACTGCTGAAGAAACATAAGAAACATCAACAAGTGACTTTCAGTACTGAAGCACCTTATGAGTTTCTTATTCAAAAATAAATGTGTACAGCACGAGTAATTCAACAAACAAACTTATAATAAAATATCTAAATATGGAATTTACCCCCCTAACGTGATAGTCCTTTACGTTTATTATGGAAATATACAGTATGGCCCTTTCCGGGGGTAAACGTTTATACATACCTGTTGCATTATATGCTTCTCCATTTTTGACGAAATTTTCACCAGATCAAACAGCATAGAATCTTTTAATTTCAATTGCTCTTGGAATTCTTTTATCTTTTTTTCGTACAAAACGCATTTCTGACAGTCTCCCTACAAAAATTATATTTATAAATAGATAGAAATTATCAGTAGGATACTTGCAGCGAAGTGAGCAGAGAAGCCTGAGCTTAGGGCAGTAAAGTGACAGCGCCCTCTTGCCTTTTACCAGAAGGGGCAAAGGGGGTAAATTTTCCTTTTTAATCAAATTGAGTATTCTAGTTAGAGTACTCTGAATGGACCGTCGCGCTGAAATGAAACACTTTTAGTATTTTCGATGATATTTTTGAATTTATGAGAGCTGTCTTCAACTTCAATTCATAGGCACTCTTTATAAGATTAATTGTTTCCAAAACGTCTAGAGAACAAACTGGTGGCAAAAAAGAAGGTATTTCGTTTAAGGGCTACGTGCCACGCAGAGCGACGCTGCTCTATTTGCGACTGAAGCTTTCCATTGAAATTAATTATGTTTTCTTTTAGTTGTATCATTCATGCTATGCATTAATTAAACAAAAATTAAAGATTTCTAGGTGATTCAAAGATCATAATAAACATCAAAGTTAGAGCAGCGTCGCCCTGAATGGAACGTCGCCCTGACATGAAACACCAGCCATCAGTTCATTCTCTTGACGTTTTGGGAACAATTAATGTCATAAAGCTGTATCTGGTTTGAAGTTAGAACATACAGCTCTCACCAATCCAAAAGGATTATCGAAAATACAAAAATGCTTCATTTTAGGGCGACGTTCCATTCAGGGCAACAATACTCTAGAATGGTTGATATATATAGCTGCATAAAAAACATTTGCTTGATATTTCGCCTGAAATTCAGTGAATCTTCTTGAAAGGGAATTTTATAAATTATCTAAGGTGCTTACCGCTCTCTACCATTTAAGCGCAAGGAGTGCCAAAAGGTCTTTATTTAGCAAATGAACAATTTAAAGCAATGATCAATCGTACAGTTGAACCAATCTAACTCGAATTCTCTTATCTCGAATTTCCGGCTAACTCAAACTGTTGAGAACTTTCAGTGTTAATATAGCTTTTGTAAATAAGGTAAAATTCAATGATTTGTCACCGTAATAAAGAGATTTCACGCCATCAGCAAGTCAAGATAATCATGCTTTCTCTGTTTATTTTGATTTGATTGAGTGCACTCGGGTGTGAAATCTATTCTTTTAAATCGCAAATTTCATTGTCATGTTCAAAACAGCTGTTTATTTGTATATCTCTTTAAAAAAGTTTGAGTGTTTAGTTAGCTATTGCGTATCCCTTGAGAGCTTTCAGCGCTAATTTAGCTCTCGTATATATATATCCCTTGATAAATCTCAGTTATGATTTAGCTTCGGCTATCTTTATCTTGACAATCGCTATCTCGAACAAATTTTCATTTCCTTTGAGATTTCGAGATAGCAGGGTTTAACTGAAAATGCTAACTCGAACAGCTTCATATACCCCTTGAAAGCTTTCAATGTTGATTTGGCTTCGGTCATCACGAAAAAATTTCCATTCCCCTCGAGAGTTCGAGATAACGGGGTTCAACAGTACTCACCTTTGTTTTAAAATTCTTTAGTGCAGCCTTAACTACTTCTGCTTCGTCCGAAACTCTTTTTAGTTCTTTTAGCAGCTCCTCTATTTGCTGTTGTCGCTCCCTATAAAACAAACATTTATCATTGTCGTCACTGAAAAATGTATGTTTAAGAATAAAAAAATGTATGTAGAAATTTTAATAAAAAGATGCTATTGGCAGAGAAATTGAACCATAACATGGGGCATACTATCGTATTTTAGGGTTTGAGTTTTCGCTCCATTATATTTTTGGGTCAGTTTAAGATTTTCTTGGGCACGCCGCTTCGAAATGCGAAATGAACTTCAGTGAAATCCAACAAAAAGAACTATTTCTTCGTTTGGAATAGCATATTTGTGAGGCAAGGAGTAGCGAGAACAGTGAAAAATAACGAAATGGAATGTTTTTCGTTCAAAATTGCAATCATAAAGCCTATTTTCCGTAAAGCGGAATTTTTCACTCGAACAAATTTTTCTAGGGATCTAATTGGCTTGCGTAAAAAGCGATGTCGCTGAGCTCTCAACTGATTCATCTTTCGAGCGGAATCGCTTTTTGAAACAACGGAAATTCGGTTCGAGCGAAAAAGCCCACCTCGTGGAAAATAGGCTTAAGGTGAAAATAGATTTGACTTTTGTTACCCAAATTGCCATCCCAGTTTTTGGCTACTTGATGTTGACTGCTCCAATGAAAAATAAAATTCGATTTTATATGCAGAATACATTACAGTTATAAAAAAATTAGCATTCTGTCAGAGAAAAGGTGGCTAAAATGTGCTCTTATTGGGCTCTCGTTTCAGGATCTCTCGAACAATGTTTTACGAACAATTAAATCAGCGAATGTTTTAAAACTCTAAGAATAGATTGTTTTTGTTTTTCAGTCAATAAATAACCAGACAAAATAGAGACTGTCTACTTTAGTATTCTGCAGTTAATTTTTTCAATAAATCATGAAAAATTTCAGCCTGAAGGTTCTTGGGTTCTTTTCTGTGGGTTTCTGCAGTAATTTTGAATTTGAACTAGCGGTTCTGGGGAAACTCTGGCCTTGAAAATCAACAACCTTTATCTCTTTGTAAAAAACTAAATCATAGAATTGAAAGGAAACTCACATTGAGCTTCCAGTTAACGCTTCTGCAATCTGTTTCTTCATTATCTGAATACGATCATCTTTGGCTGCAAGTTGAGTTTCGTAATCTTCTTTCGCCACTGTCAATTTAGCATCAGACTAAAAAAAATAATATTTAATATACGACTCAATTGTAAATCTAGGTTAATCTAAGGTTAATCTAGATATATCTGTCAGTTGTCAGATTAATCTCTTAGATACAAATTTGTTAGATAATCTGAGCTAGATATTAAATTAATCTATTAGACCAAGAAGTATAAATCAAGGATTAACCCATTCAAAAACTTGTTTGTATCACGTTTTTGGTAAAGCCTGGTGTCTATATAGTCAGTGTTAGATTATTGCCGAGATAATCACACAAACCACCTCCATATATATCTACCCTGTGTACAGACTCTAGCGGAGGAGGGAAAAGGAGAGGGAGATTATATTTCATCTCCTTTCCCCTCCTCCGCTAGAGTCTGCACGCAGGCTATATATATCGGGTGGACCAAAATAAGCTCCGTCGTTTGCTGGGCTATTCTGCAAATTCTATTTGCTATCAGGCTGTACAAATATCACATAAAGATGCCCAAAAGATAGGATAAGAACAGAAAAACAGAAGGATAGCCCAACAAACGGCGAGACATTTTTGGTACACTTGGTATGACTAATAACAGTTGTACATTCCATCCTTAAAAGAGTGTCTTCAAAATGTGCATTTCATTTAAGAGCATATAATATTTTTTCTAATATTATAGGTGGCATGCTGTACCAATATCGGCGAATGGTACCAATCGGGGGAATCTCACAACTTCAACAACCAACCATAAAGAAATATCAAAGGGCAGATCATGTAAAACCAAAGACTCACTCAGGTCTTGCCAAAGAAGGATGGGATTTGCGATTGAAAAGAACTGTTTTTACACCTATGAGTGCACTCACTCGATCAAATCAAAATGAACACTGAGAGCAAAACTTTTCAGTTTTGTTGTTTGTGTTTTGCTTGGCTGTGTTGAAAGGTGTGAAATCATTTTTTTGGAATGATAAATCACATTTTCATGTTCAGTGCAGAATAACTCATTTTAAAAATCTACCCTTGCTAATGAAACATAATAGTTTATACTCTAGGTGACAGGTGGCAACTAGTCAGCAACACCATAAGAAAATTTTGTGTATTTTGTTCTGCACAGAGGTATAAATTTGGTTTTAATTTTGGGAAGGGGATGTTCAAGCACTAAAAAAATAGCTCATATTTCCAAGATATCTCTGTTAAAAATATGTTGGGTATGAAGTGTAATATTTCAAATTACATTTCAAACTCTTGTCCAAATTATAATTAAAACTAAAACCACATATATTCTTCAAGCACAAAAATGCAATTCCAATATAAAACAATGATAAAATTGGCACACTGTCTGTCATTTATGAGATTCCATTTGTGACTTAAGAAAGTGTAGAAAGCAATGGAAGAAACTTGCTTGAATGAAATTGAAAGAAATCTTTAAAAGTATTTTCTGTTAAATACAAAACAAAATGTAATTTTATAATACCTCTTTTTGCATGTTAAGTATTTCTTCTTGATGTTCAGTGTCTCGTCGCTCAAGTTCCTTTCGTTGTTCTAATTCTAACTGATCCAATCTACTTTTCATCTGGTCTACCTGTTTTACCAATTCAAAGCCTAGTAATTCAATTTCATTTTCTTTCGACTTCAAAACTTCCTTCAATTCATCAATCTCCTTTTTACATTTATTATGGTTCCCAAACTTCTCTTTAGCACTTTGAAGACTTTTCTTAACATCACTTTCCAAGGTTTCGATCCTTGCTTGTAATGTAGTAATAGTGTCTGATTTGAATTTCACTTCAGAGCGAGACTCTTCCAGTGACTTTTGAGAAACAGTGAATTTTGACCTCCATTTCTGAAAAAATAAACTCCTTCATACTTTTAAAAGTTTAACCACGTTTTTTACCAATTTGGCATTTCCCAAAAACCAGATTTTCAGCCATTCATCTGGTTGTGAAGAAACCCTAAATCTTGGTTATTATTAGTCATAACTCAGAAGTTATTCAGTTGATTTCACCAAAGAAGGTATTTTATTAAATACAATCAGAATCAGAAATGTTGAAGCTGAAGCTTCCACAATAATAATAATAATAATAATAATGATAATAATAATAATAATACAAACATTTATAAGGATAACCTATCAGCAAAATGATTATGCCGTTATCTATGAGGGTCCTGTTAATATTTTTGCAAAATCCATTTTTGGGACACAAGTACTTTCAGAGAGTACTAAATTAACTTAAAACAAATTAAATTAATCAACCAAACTGCACAAATCAGCTTCATGATGAAAATCAGCTTTAGAACCAAGGTTTTTGACTAAAATAAATCAACTCTTGCATTAAAATAACAAACAAATATGTGGCTCATTAATGATTTTTTACCAACCTAAAATAAATGAATAAAAAAAATCCCAGGGTGTGAGTCAAAAGACTCAGTAAAAAAGTAAATGTACCTCAATTTCTCTCAGCAGATGATCAATGTTGTCCTTTTTTTCAGGAGAGGTTCGTTTACGAATTATTGAAGATGGTGCAGATTGAGAATGGACATGAGGAGCATGCATATGAGGACTATGCACATGAGGAGAAATATCAAGTCCTTGACCTCTGATTTGCTCATTTAGAAAATTTTCTCTGTCTGAGTTAATATTGGGAAGGACATTTTTGATTGTTACTCTTGTAGAAGTCTTAAAATCTTTCTTTATTCTTGACGTTCTTGACATCATTGACTTTTAAAAAACTCAAACAGTGGCACTACACCGCCTTGTGGCAAATATGGTTTAATCAATTAGAGAATGTCTGGTGTGTAATTTATGAAAATTAAGCAGGTGCAAATTAATAATTCAAGCATTTCATTATGATTCTAAATGTTTGCTTCCTCTCAAAGAATTTCTTTGAAAGCACACAGCCAATTTTGCTTGTTTCAAATATACATTTTCCCTAGCACAGTTGCTTCTATCTATTATTTGACAGTTTTATATATCACATGTCACCACACAGACAGACAGAATCAATCCAAGAGTTGTCATCCCTCCACCATCATTTTGTTTAAAATTAGTCTTTAACTCAATTGTTGGGTAGGTGTTACTGTTATAAAATTAACTGCATTTATTATTAATTTAGCCTATAAATTTTTCAATTGTTGTATGTCTCCTTTCTTCGTACTTGTCTTGTGTCTATTTTAATATGTTGTTTTGACTCTTTATCAGCAACCCTAACGAGCAATCCAGGCTCCAGATACCATCCCTCCTCCTCTCCTGTTTTGATCTTTGATCTCCCTTCTTTTTCGTTGTCAGGTCAACCGGATGTCTTGTACTTCTTTTACCTTTTCTTCTTTTGCGCTGGATCTCTCCTTCAGTTGTATTGTTTTAATTGACTGATGTTTGGGTAGGATTCGTTATTAAACCATGCCGAAGATAATGCATTGTTTTCATATTTTCTTACACTTTTTCATTGATAACAATCCGCAACTCAGAACTTGTTATCACATGTGGTCAATATTTGAATTCTCAAAAAGATTTTAAGGGAGCCTCGATTTCGAAAATATTTATTATTAAACGAGGCTTGATCCTCAGTATATTTTTTTGTTTCCAAGTTCTCCTTCGCGATTCAGGCATTTATTCTCCCAATACGGTATGGATCAAGATTTATTTTATTCCAAATTCTAATTTTCTTACAGTTCATTCTTAATGGTTATCCAGTTCTCACGAAAGTGAAAAATTTACCAGGAAACAAGTGCTCCGCGCTAAAATTCACGACATTTTATCTTACAACAAAAGACATATCAGCCTCGAATGAAATTTTAACAACCCAATTCCAAAACGCAAACTAAGTTAAGAATACAAACTTTTAGAAAGGTTGTTTTTAAAAATTTGGAAATTTATAGTTTTAGAAACACTTTTAAGCGGAATCCTTTAACACAGAATAACCATGTTAAAGGGCAACAATTGAAATAACTTAAAATGAATGTCTGCATAAGGGGTTTCCTTTTTCTTACATTTAAGTAAGATGTTATTCTTGCTAAAGCATTAAATTTTTTACTTGCCTCACCTACAATTTTTTTTTAAATGATCATAGAATTTTAATTGATTAACGATTGTGACGCCTAATGGCTAAACGTGTTTTACTTCCTTGATTTGACTATCTCAAACTTTAATTTGAGCAGGTTTTGATTCAATTACTATAAATTCACATTTATCGCCATTAAGAATAATGGAATTATTTTCAAACCAGGATTGCTTTAATCTTAGGCAAAGTTCAGTACAGTTGCTTATAAATAAATAATCATGCAATACTGCTTTTGCATTTGGAGAAGTTTGCTGTATTGTAAATAGGCCGAGCAGGATGGTCAAGGGCCAAAAAATTTAATAAAAAAATTTAATAAAAAGAAATTAAAAATCAAATCAAAAGAAAACAGAAAAATACCCACCAGCAAGAAATACCCAAGGTAACAAAAGAAATACCTACCTGCAAATTTTGCGTAAATTCATGCGAAATTATAAATTTATGCCGCATGAAAAGAATTCATTTTTCGAATTCTACATTGGCTAATCGTTTTTTATATTCGAATTTGGAATAGCTCGAGATTCAATCGAGTGTTGATTTCCAGTCGTCTTGTTTCTCGTAAGCCAATGAAAACACACAACTGCCAGATAGGTACCAGGGGTATTGTACGAAATAGCCCTGGGCACCAATGTTGCTCTTAGTTAGAGACAAGATTTCAAATATCCCAAGATTTTACCATGCCGTGAAACAGGCCATCAAACAAAACAAGATTTTACTTGATAAGTAAAGAACTATATTTTCAATCCTGATTGAGAAATTATTCATGGACTTTTGAGCTGTGCAGGTCAGAGGATTTTTTAGCAGGCCAAAGGTATTTTTCATAATCATAAAAATTGATGTTTACTTTGTTTGGCTTGCTCAAAATCACAGTCACAGTAAATATCACAGATAAAAAGAATCCCCATAATTATTCGTGAGTTACTGACTGGTATGTTATCTGTATTTCTGTTGAACAACACGAGTCAAAAACCGCACAGAGACAGACTATCGTTGTTCATTGCCAGTACCGTTGGACGAAATAATTGCAAGAACAATGGTTATTTAGAACAATAGATTAATTAAACCTTTGTTCTCCATTGTTCTGAGAACAATAAGCTCCCCCAATCTGGATCAGCTTCCGACGGTACTGCTTGCTATTTTTCTCATGGAAGGATGGTCAATGCCGCCATTATTGCGCATTTTCAAATCTCTAATTTAAAATGACTAAGTGACAGTTGTTTCTTTCGCAACAAAAATAGAAACCTACAATCGCATTACAAATCAAATTTTTATGTTTTGTCACTTGAATGTCATGTGATTCTTTTGTTTTGGTTTCTATGACAGCCACGATGTTTACGAAGCGATCTGAAATATAGTCTGGCTATGCCATCAATAGTCATAAGAAACAAGGAATAATTTCTACTGCAAAAAGCAAAATATGGTGTTTAATTTATTTCAAGTTGCTTACATTTAAAAATAACCAATCAATTCGATGCATCTTTGAACATGTCATAAAACTTCCGTAATGTAAAAAGCCATGTATAAATTAAATACAAAATTAAATTTACCTGTGATTGCTACATTCTTTTTTTTGCAAGAAACTATGAAAAGGCTTTTGTGCAGTGTTCTTACAAGAATCATTTAGCAAGAACCATTTAGGAACTAAGATTGGAAGAGCGACGTAGGAACAAGGGGAGCCAGAAGGGCCTCCACTTTTTGGTAAAATGTGCCATCTTTTTGAAAAACGCTCATAATAAAGTGCCCCGGTATAGGCATTACCATGTGCTTCTGTTTTTGTATGGCCTTTCAACTTCTGAGCAGCTTCCTTTGTCTCTGCAGGGTCTCTGCGTGGGAAACCAGACCCACTGAGAAGGAGACAAAGGGAGGAACTGCCCCAAGCCTGACCTGCTAATCTCAGGGGCCCGAATGAACAAAAATTACGTTAATTCATAATATAAAGGTAAGCATATGTAGTGAAATTTGTAAATACTCCAATTCATAACCTTTGAGAATTTTCATTGCGAAAGATAGTTTGTTTCCAATGCCTTTGTGATAACGCGATTCAAACATGTCGCGGTCAAAACAGCCTAAATCCTTTCGAGGTAGATTGATTTGACAGCAACAAACTCGTGTTGGGTCCACCGCAGAGGGTCGAAAAAATTCAGAACGTACAGGAAGTAATCTACTAATGCACCATCAATTTCTTGTGATAAAAAGACATACAACTATTGGAATAAAACTTAGCATACGAGTCCCAGTATTTAACGTTTCTTGCCCCTTTCACGCCCAGATTTGTTTTTGCTAAACAGGCAAATCCTATGCAGTTTCTATTTTGCAGGGGGTAGCAAATGCAAACGAACTTAATTTACATTACGTTGTAATATATGAAATTAATGTAAAATCCTATACCCGCATTGACCTCCTGGCGTTTGACGTTGTTTGTTAATGGGCCGTATAACTTTTGGATGATACCAGTGGTAGCTTCTTAAAACTTGGTTTCTTGCAAAAAAGAATGTACTGAATACAATAATACCACTCAACTCAATTCAATTCAATTCATATAAGTTCTTGATTCATGAATCGACTTATCTGTGACGTATAAGAGACTCCGTTGAGCTTTGCTTTACCTTTTATCGCAATTTCGTCGGGTTTTAATGCATCGCACAAACGCTGAAAAAAGAAAAAAAACGCTTTATCACAAACGGATCTTTTACAGTTAACAAGCAAATCATATCAACATTTTGTTTTGCAAGGAAAGGCAGGTATACAAACCGACTTAAGTATTAAAAACCAAACCAACCTACGTTGAAATATCTTAAATCAAGGTAAGTTTCTGTCTACCTTCACCTCTTGATAAAAGTATGTTTTACGTTCGTTCTTCTACTGTTCTTCCAAAACTTTCTTAACTTGCATTGTCTATTACAAAGTATTTCAAAATAAAATAAATGGCTAAGTATTTACCATCTACAATATGACACCTTATCAATGGGAATAAACAAGTTAAATTGGGATAATAATATCAGAGTTGTTGGAAAAAATATTTTAAGTTAAAGTTAAATTAGGATAATAATATCAAAGCTACTGGAAGCAATATTCTAAGTTAAATTGGGATAATAATATCAGAGCTGTTGGAAATGATATTCTAAGTTAAGGTTAAATTGGGATAATAATATCAGAGCTACTGGAAGCCATATTCTTAGTTAAAGTTAAGCTGGGATAATGATATCAGAACTATTGGAAACAATATTCTAGCAGGTAGCCCAATTGGCATTGTAATTTTAAAGAGAAAATGTGTTAGAAACTTTTATATTACTATATTATGCAGAGCTCATGTCAAAAAAAATAAAATGAACTATTCCATTTCTGATATCATGATTCAAATTTAAGAGATCAACCTCGATTAAGGTTAACCTTAATTACGATTAACCTTGATTAAGATTAACATTGATTAAGATTAACCTTAATTAAAATTAACCTTGGTTAAAACCTTGATCAAGATTAGCAAAGCAAATTAAGAAAGCAAAATCAACAAATCCTAAAAACAAAGCAATCATAAAAATGGGTTTAAATGTCCATACCTCGAAAAAAGTTCCCCGTCTCTCCAAAATGCTCTTGATGGCAAAAATTGGAATCCACATCATCGTCAATACAGAAAGCACCCAGCCTAAAAATTCAGCCCAAACTGGATATGCTTTCCCATCGTAACTAACACCCTTCCAGCCAATAGCTGCAAACAACATGATAATTGTAAGAATCCCTGGAGTAAAATATTTCCAACAAAGAGTCCACCAAATAGAGGGCTTGTGTCCAATCATTTGGGCCAGCATCGCATTTAATCGTTCACTTCCAAATAGCCAACCGATTGTAATTGTTTCAACCAGGGCGACGAAGATCAAGGAAAAACCAGCTGACTGCATATCGAATAAGTTAAAGATATAAATACCGCCCTGGAAAGAAAAGAACATAATTACGTCTATAGTATAACAATGTTTCCTATGCACTCACAGAAAGTAGATGCCGAAATGTTAGATGGCTATTATTTGCCTATTCTCAATTATCAAAAAACATTCTTCATTTTCTACTTCATTAAATCAAAGGTAAAAGTGCAGACATTGAAAAACGAGTTTACTATATTTTCTCCCAAAATGGTACCTGCAGAATTTAGCTCAAAATCTTCTACAGAAGGCCTCTTCGAGGGAAAATTGTGACTTTGTGCTATTTTTCATGGTTGAAAATGTTAGGGAACCAAATCTGATACAGACCATTTGTTCAGCTGCAACTTTTTAAAACCCCATTTCTGCGTGACCCTTTTATTGTGCAACAAGGGTAGCCACTGTGCAACAAGGGTAGCCACTGTGCAACAAGAGTAGCCACTGTGCAACAAGGGTGGCCACTGTGCAACAAGGGTAGTCAAGGCCACCGCATATTTTGTACCATTTTGGGTATACTATAGACACCATTCCAATACAGCTTCATTAAATACAAAAAAATACTCTAAGCGCCCCTCCAAGATAACTTCATCAGTTTGATTGAAAATTTGACTCTGAAAAGGGTATCTTTTTTTAATTTTGCCGTTTCTATGCACTTTCTATGCCGTTAAAAACGTATGCAAGTTTCTTGCCATCGGCAATTCAAGCAGCTTCCATACCTCAGAAGAGGAGCACTAAGGTATCTTACATACAAGGGGCCCATTTTACAATGCGTGTACCTATAAACACTTTAAAATGTCTGTACCTAAATCACAAATATTTCCAAATGCGACTCAAAAAATATCCTTCAAATGAATGACTTTATGCAGATAATTTTTGCTAGATATTATCTGAATTCATTAGCCAATTAAAATATTGCTGTAATTTTTAAAAGCTTTGTCTAACTTGTAAAACACACACCATACTTTCTGTATCGTCTTCATATTTTCCAAACATAAAATATTAGACTTTGAAAAACTTTAGCGCAAAAACAAAATAACTCGAAATTCTTTTTTTTTGTAAGAACAAGTTAAAACTAAAACACCCATCAACCTCGCTTTAAAGAGCTTGTCAACCTCGTTCCATGGACTATTTCGTCGAGAATAAATTCCCCTGCTGTTGTTGGCACTTACATCAATTTTTGGCGACTTCAATAATAATTTGGTTAATTTCGATAATTTATGGACATGTAGATGTAGTCAACAGAAAGTTACATTTGGTTGTATAAATGCTCTGCGAGTACGAGAAATCCAAACAAATTCCTAAATTTTATGAATGGCAGTATAGCTTTGCAAATCGCCACAACGATTGTATCAAGTCCAGTGTTTCCTTTTGAAATATCCTTGGAAACAAGCCAGGAGGTTAGTGCCAAAGATATATATATTTTTAAAAAGCAATAAACAATTAATGTAATGCAAACGATAAAATGCTGACCAACCTGCGTAACCATTGGAATTGCCACCAGGTAACATAGAATGCAAACAATTAAAATGGATAGTTTTTCATTTTTCCTCAACTGTTTTGGGTACTCGTCCATGAGATTTGTTACAATACACTCCATCATGCCAAACTATGACAAAAAAAGTTAACCAGTCACTTGCAGTTATAGATACCATCAGTGGCGAAGCCAGAGGTCATGCCAGTCATGCTGAGCATGACAAACCATTTTCAAAGATAACATTTTTTTTAA
>JAYJMH010040598.1:0-15173 GCA_036873815.1 Phacellophora camtschatica | reverse complement strand
CCATGTAGGGAACAGAATTCTTTATGATGTTTGATTCGACTTGATGGCTCTTTGTTTTTATTTAATAAGTCGATATTCAGATCACCTAAGATGAAAACTTCTTGACTATCAAAATGTTTTGTCTTTGAGATAGCAAGCGTTAGCTTATCAAAAAATTCTGAGGTGTTTGAGAAAGATGGCATTGAAATTGACGATGGAGAACAGTATAGCCGTAGTCACTGTTTACGTTTTTATGGTATGGAACTACCTCCAGTAGGCTCAAAGGAAAATTGCCTCCAGAGTACTAAGAAAGTTATGGAAAAGCTAAATTGTGGGGTTGCTGGTGATGCTACTGACAGGGCCCACAGGATTGGCCCAGTTACCATAAATAATGCAGTCAAACAATCCCAGCAGGTTCTAGTACGCTTCAAGTCATTCAAAGATCGTACCAATGTCTATAAAAATCGTAAAAAGGCGGCAAATGGTGCTCGCATTCGTTTGGATTTTCGAAGAAACGTCTTTCAACACTTCTGGCTGTTAAAGATCTGAATTGAGCATAAATTGACTATGCCTTCGCAGACATTAATTGTAATCTTGCAACCAAACTAAAGGACGATAAATTTATATTTTTTACTTCGGTTGAAGCCCTGCTTGTTGAACTGGACAAAGCTGAGTAAGTTTTTTTTGTTTCTTTTTCAAATCATCATGCCTGTTCTGGCCTATCTGATTTTGCTCCGTTTTGGCTGTTGCAATTTTGTTTACCTTATTACAGGTCGCTGATTTTCTAGGCCAACTCCCAGCCTTTTGTAAGGCTCAATAACTTTTCGAAAGTTCTGTTTTACTTTGAATAAATTAACTTGCCCCAAAACTCGTAAAACCTCAAATCCTTATTTACATCATGTGTTGTTTTTTGTGCTTCTTTAAACTTTTTAAATATCCTTTTTGTTTGATTTTCAATGAAACAAAATGCCCTTTTTCCAATCCTAGCCTGGAAAATTGAAGTCACCACCAACAACTACTAAGCCATTTTTTATTTTACATATTTTGTTGAATGATTCAAGCAACTTACTGAGACTATCCTTGTCATATAAATGAGGCCGGTAGTCAGAGCAGATGTGCAGTGTTTTGCATCCTACCATATTTATTTTCACCCTTTTTTCGCAGTCAGTGCCTAAATCTCGCACAGATGAACTGAAGTAATCTCTTCTGACAGCTACAAATACCTCCTGTTTGTTCAACTGGTCAATCATTTATGTGAACGGAGTTTGTATCTGGACAGTATTCATTGTTTTTAGTGTCAGGAATTAACCAATACTCTGTTCCAATTATGATATCAGGTTTGGTACTAACAATCATGTTTAGAAATTCACCACGCTTATTTATAATTGACTGACAGTTAATGTTTATTATTCTTAGTAGGGTCATTTTTCAAGCTTTCTGTGTGGATCTAGTAGGAGAGCTGTTGTGTATGTGAATGGGATTCGAATCTTTCTGTGATTCTGCTTGGCTGCATGTACCATCATCGGCCTTTCTGATGTTATCTCTGCCACTATAGTATGGGGTTTATGAAAATTTGAAAGTTTATTTATTTATTCATTAAAGGGCTAGTAACAAGCATTTTTATTTAATAAAATTGTAGTTTTTGTTGTGCTGATAACATTAGGACAGTTCAGATTTTGTTTTGAACTAGTTTTTGCGCCAAAATAAGAGTTTGAAAGTACCAAATTTCAACCATTTCTTGAAAAAGTCGCGTCACTAAAAAGGTTTGGGTCGAATCTCTGTGATGTAGATGCTGGAACCAAAACACCTTCTATTTGGAATTTTATGAAGATTTTGACCGGATAATGTTTGTGCGCCTCAAGGAAACAAAGTTTAGCACATTTTTCTCAAAGTATTTCTCTTCACAAAATGCAACTTCATTTCATTTTCATTTTAATCATTTTCATTTCACTGTAATCTCTTTGGAGTTTTATATAAAGGCTTTGTGACTATCGTCTCTAGTGGTCTGTGATCAGTTTCTAAAAAGGTTGTTTTTCCAAATGTATACTGGTAAAATCTCTCTTGTAAAAATAACATTGCTAAGCTTTTGTTCTCTATATGGGCGTGCTTTTGTTCAGCATTAGTTAAACTACGACTTACATATGCATTTGGTCTACCGTCTTGTGCCACTGCACCTAGGTCTTTACTGAATTCATCACACTGAATAGTGGGTTATTTCTCTTGGCCATAATACCTAAGTATGGATGCGCTTGTAACCAGATGTTTGATTTCTTTGAGGATTTTAACTTGCTCATCTGACAGATTCCATTCTACTTTCTGATGAGTAAGCAGGGGTGGATTCAGGATTTACATTGGGGGGGGGGGGGTGCTCTAAGCAGATCTATAAAAGAGAGAAATGGGGAGTCCGGAAACGCCCTTTTAAAAATAGAAACGCCCGCTTTGATATTAGCTACAATTTTAAAAGTTTACCAAAACCAGTCGAAAATACTAAGAAAGGAATCTGTTTTCAGAAATAGGATTTTATCTCAACAAAACTTAACTCAAAAACGCAACATCAAATGACCCGAAATGTATTCGATGACACGTATTTAGTTAACTTAATCCAACAAAAATACCTTATTTTGCATTTCTGATGCCTTTTTTGTCAAGATCTTGAAAGTTCAAATTGTGCGTTGTTTTTAAACCAAAACTCGTGCTGAGTAGCCTGTGGGAAATTTTTGATGCGTGGGAAGTACCCTACCATCTCCCGATTCTAGATTTCTATGTCAAAGTGAAGCTTAAAATAATTGAAAACGGGTACTGCTAGACATAAAAACTAATGACAAGTGTTGAGTTTAGGCTAGGTTAACGTCATCTATATTAAAAGGTTAGGGACATACACTCGGAAAAAAATATTTGCTAAACGTATCCAAATACAATAGCTACAACAACTATGAAATTTCAAATGTATTAAAATCAAAGTTATGAAAATTTATATTTTCTCCGGACGAAAAGCCTTCCGACATAACACACCAGTGCCACCAACCCGTCGGTTTTCACTTGGGTGATCTTTGAAAACCTAATCCTCTGGACAAATCTCATTTCTAATCACACAATCATTTTGATTAAGCCAAGTTTCTATGATTAAACAAATATCAGGCTGATTTGTTATGACATAATCTTCACAAACATTAACCTTGTTCCTGAGAGACCACACTTTGTCGTGTGATAAAATCGAGTAAACGACTAACTTGAATAATAGACTAATTAGCGTTCAATAAGCTTTCCAATCACACTGGAAAGAGCAACAATTCAAACAAATAAAGAAAAATTAAATTTTGTGGCTACATTTGTAGCTTCTGCAATGATAACTGGGACTAACATCTTCTCCTCAAATCTGCATGGTTTTGCTTGTTTACGTCTTTCAGTTGAAGTGGTTTATTCTTGTCTTCAACGGGTAAATCCTTTAAAAACATTCATTATTGTCTCAAAATTTTTCTCCGTTTAATAGAACATGAAAGTTATCAGTAAAAGTTTAACATTTCTGCTGTTTTAGAAAATCGAATTTTAATAAAATTTAAAATAAACAGACCATGCATCAACATATAAAATAATATTGTATAACCTTTTGAAAAAACCTTTTTCATGAAAGTTTTCAAATTCCAAGCTTTAATTAAACTCTACTATCGACTTGGCAGATTTTATTCTATATAAAAATTAATAACTGAACACTTTCGTTTGTACATTAGAACAAAATTTATAAAAAAAATCTCTGAAGATCAAATAATTCCAAGAAAATTAACCTCCCAATCACGTTCTTATGACAAAGAACGCAGGACTTGCCCAAAATTCGAGATATGAAAACGAATGCATCCTTCAATCTCGTCTTTGCGGCAAAGAAAGTAGGAGGTGTTCATAGTAGCAATCTATAACGTATGTAGCCCCAAATCCCGTTCTTGAGGCAAAGAACGCAGGAGGTGCCCAAATTCAAGACACCACAACGAATGCAGCTCCAAATCCCCTTTTTGTGGCACTGAACGCAAGAGGTGTCAAAATTCGATATATTGTAAGGTAGGTAGCCCCCAATTCCGTTCTTGTGGCAAGGAACGTAGGAAGTGTCCATATTAATGATCTATAATATATGTATCCCCCAATCCCATTTTTGTGGCAAAGAACGCAGGAGGTGTCAAGTTGATAACGTATGCAGCCCCAATCCTGTCCTGGCTTTGAAGAACGTAGGGTGCGCCCAATTATTGATAGTTTAATGTATGTAGCATGTAACGCCAAATCCCATACTAGAACACAAGGGCTCCAAATTAGTGATATTGTAATGAAGGTAACACGGATCCAGTTCTTGTGACAAAGAACTTATGAGGTGCCGCAATGATAGTTACCTGAACTCCCCATTAAGCATAATGTACCCGAAATGGATTAATGCGTAAAGCAAACAAGTAAATAAACAATTATGTTTGGACACAAGTGACCGAATATCAACAGAAACAAAACCAGCTAGATAATTAGTTAAAACAACTTCAACAAAACATTGTTATATTGCCTCTCTACGATGATCAACATCGTATAGCACATAAAGAGATTTTAAATACTTGATTACAAGGCACAAATATTATGGAAGCCCAAGTTGCAACGATAATGCAAAGCAGTTATGTCACGATTCGTGCCTCAAATGTTGAGTGGGAGCCTACTGAATGTATCTTGCATTACTTGAACTATACGGTTAAAAGAAATCCCCAGAACAAATTGTTTTTATTCCATATGGCCAAATTCTAGGTAAGCAAGTAGACTGGGTAGGGGTACGTTAGTAAACTATGTATATGCTACTGATATTTATGCCGAGTACATGGAAAACAATTCGTGAAAAAAACCCTTACCCATGTGGTTACCTTCCACTCAAAGAAAGAGCACCTTCCATAACTTTATATAAATCTAAGCTTCTAGGCCGGGTAAATGAATGCCGAAGGTAGTTCTTAACAGGACTTCTGATTATTGATAAAAGCTTCTTTTTAAAAACGGCAACAGACGGTGCCAGTCTAATCTCAGGATCATGAAAAAACTTCTGAATAATGATTCCAAAAAGAATCTTGAAGATCAGTTGTTCATGGCTAAATGTTTTGAAAACTAAAATTTATGTTTCATTTTGGTAGATTTTTGGTATTCCATTTGGCGGCATCCATAAATAAACGTTTAATTTTCAGTTTCTTAATTAAAATAATTCCGTAAAACGCTATGATTTAGGAGATCCAAAGCGCAGTTTAGACCAAAATCAAGACCACTGGTTTGGGGTTAGAGGAAAATTAGAACCATAAAAATTAATATCTGTACTCTCGATGAAGAAATGTTAACGAATTAAGTATTCATTTTTAAGTTGATTACCAAGAAATATTTAAAAAATGTTTGAAATAAACTTTAATTAAACTCGGAAAGTCAGCCTTGATAAAAACCGTTAAAAGTTTTTTGGGACACCCGATACATACAAAATATATATGAAAATGAAATTACAATCCAAAAATTGGCTGTTTCAACTCTTAAACAACGAAGCTGTTAAATTAATTGCGCAAACTCATTCTCAAATTCGAACTCAAAAGGTTACAAAACGAAATGCTTGGTAATTAGTGGCTAATTTTAAACATGTGCATGTAGAATAGAGTAAGCTTGAAAAACAACATCAAATTTTTCATTGCAGTGGGCCTTAAATAATTTTTTATGTGTATCGGTATTTTATTTTAATTTATCGCAGTTATATCTACTGTTTAATTACGAATATTATAAACTACTAGACTCTCCAACAGGTGTTTATTAAAATGTTTATCATAAGTTTATTAAAATTGAAATCGATGCTTTAATCTCTTTTATTTTCGTACTATGTTTTATACCTGGTTATGTCTTTCATATTGATTTGTTTTTTTTTTATCGCTATGCTTGAGTGTGGATATCTATATATTTTGCAAATATGATTGAAAATATAAAAGGTTCCATCGCTGATATATTGACGATCATCTTCTCAATTGTGCTCCAAGATAGCCCTCCGCTGTACTCCAAGATAGCCCTCCACTGTACGCACCCTCCACTGTACTGACGATAGCCCTCCATCAACTGTACTCCACGATAGCCGCCTCCCCCACTCACATTACGAGAGCCATCCACTGCACTGAAAGAGAGCCCTCCACCGTACTTCCACCTTTAACTGTATTCTAGGATGGCCCTCTAATGTACTCTGCACCCTCCATTTTACTCTAAGATAGCCCTCCACGGGTATCATGATATCCTCCACACATAATCATGATAGCCCTCCACTGTACTTTGCATCCCCCTGTACTCAATGACAACCCCCGTTACTCAGGGATAGCCCTCCACTGTATTACACACCCTCAATTGTACAGCACATTATCTACTGTACTGAAAAGACATTACATAGGGTGAAAATGCTACAGATAATAAAGAGTTATAATAAATTCACTTCGGTGATAATAAAGAATACAATTAAAATTACTTAAAATAGCCTTATTTGAAAAAAATATATACAATGCTCTCACTCTGTAACCAGACTATAGAAAAAGTTAATTTTGAAAACATCAGTTAAAAGTGTTTGATTCAAACGAGTTTAGCAAAGACATTTCATACGCCATTATATTCCTTCGATGCAATTGCAAAATTGTCCTTGACAACGGTCCTTCCAACAGAGGAAAACATTGCAGAGTTTATTTCAATATTATGGCCCACATCTCTAATGTTTTCCAAAACATTCTGATTCATAAATCCAAACATCTGCAGAGAGAGTAGACTTGGCAAAGATGTCAATTCGCTATAAAATAAAAAATATAATAGATTCAGCTGGTGAGCTGAATACTCCCAAGATAGAAATAGTTTCAAAATCATCATTTCAATTTATTATTGTGTGAAAAAAAAAGAATATCTAAACAAAATAAAGAAAAAAACATATAAAAAAGAATAAAACATGGAAAATGAATAATTCCTAATTCGTAGCTTCTCTCACTCAGTTGGGTAGGTATCTTAATTAAATTCCAGGTAAAATTTGCGTAGGTATGTCTCGTATCAAATTTGTCATCCAAGATCTATTCTCTAGGATTGCTTGATTATTGTAAAGAACGCTCTGCAGTTAGTTAGGCCAACAGCATAACAAAATTTTACAAGGAATGCCTTATAGTTGTGCCTCAGTTCATTATAGTTGTGCACATCTCAAAGACAAAAAGCAGTTATGATGCGCGAACTTGAATAATTAAAAAACAAAATTGTGCACATCTATAATGAATGATATGTATGATGTATTGCCACACCACATGCAATATTTCCCATTTCAGTTACAATGGAATGCTTTATTGTTGATTTGTGAATTTGTGATCGTCATGTTAACATTTTAATTTAATCTTTTAAACTTCTATTTTTCACAAACGGTATACCCCGGCAACACCATACTGCATTTCGGGGGCCATAAAAATACAAAATTAAAAATATTTACTTTCTAGTACACTAATATATAAAATTAATGAAATAAAGTATGCGTTAGGGTTATCTGTAAAACCAGTAATCTATTGAAGAATCTGTAAAACGAGGAATTCGTAAAACCAGGAATGCCGTATATAATGGAGTATATTTTTTATTTATCAATTCCTTTTTAATTTCTCACGGCAAAAATTATTGTTTAATTTGAAAACACAGCTTTTAGAATGGAATTTCGTATCACACAATTTGTTTGAATCCTGGTCACCAGGTCACTCCATGGTAAATGCACGGTGATTGATCTTCATAAAAATAAGCTGTCAAACCAAGTCGTTCTGGAAGTTTTAAATCCACAGTCTGTAAACAATGAAATCAAGAAACATAATGTATAATTCTTCAGTTCCTATTTTGAAAATGTTTCTTTTCTTCATTAATACTAATAGTAGCCCTGAAAAGCTACACACTAATTTAAATTTTTACAATGCTGGATAGGCTCTCACGTTGTGTGCTGTAAGAAATTCCTACCCCTTTGGGGAAAGAATTTTGGAAGATTTAACCAAAGGTGGGCCAGAAGTATTTTAAAATCCCGTTGTATGCAGTACCCGTTGTATCAATTTCGTGATTCCATTGTTTACAAAGTGCTGAATTCTCAATTGTGTATGTACCTTTTCTCTAAATAAATACTAAATTAAAACTTAGATAGATATTAACACAAAAATGGGTCAAAACGTTCAGCAACATGATGCAGCTATAACAGCAGCTATAACTGCAAAAATAATGAAAAATAAAATACACCATTATTTATGACAATCTTTGTTTTACAGATTGCTGGTTTTACAGATTGCTTGTCTTACAAATTCCCCGATAGGCCCACGGAGGAATGACTCCTCGATTCCCTGAGGAATGCTTCCCGGTTTTACAGATTCCTGGTTTTACAGATAGCCTATGCGTAAGCGCGATTTAAAAGCAAATAACGGGCAATCTTAATCAGATGACCCCTAAATCAAGATTGATTCAAAGCTGTGAAGCGTTATATGGAAATGCAGTCAGTCTCGAAATTTCTGAACTTAATCATGTCACGAAGAGAGTTTTAGTAAACTTGTTGAAAAGATACGTAGGAGCAAGACACTACAAGTACTACAGCCATAGAAACTGGGCTATCATACCTTCACGCAGTGATTATTACAAATCTAAAGGATCATTACCCAGTCGTAACTTTAGAAATTTTAACAATCCTGAATTTAGAAAGAAAAATCTCGAAGAAATCTCTATTCAGTTACATACAACTGAACTATTGGACTGTGGCAAATTTGAAACGTTGGCAAAAAAAGTTCTGAGTATATATATATGCCCCTCTAAAAAAAATACATTAGAGCAAATAATGGACCATTTGTGACTAAAACTAAAAAATAAATATAATAAAAACAGAAGTGCTGAAAACCTAAGGGCTTACAAAAAGCAAAGAAATAAATGTGTTGGATTACTGCTAATAACAAAATCGCAATATTATAAAAATCTTCATCTCGACTCGAATCTTCATGATCTCACGGACAACTAAACATTTTGGAAAGCGGTAAAGTCTTTCTTTTCTGACAAGGTCCAAACTAACTCCAGCAAAAACATAGTTGAAAATGAAAGTTTATTATCAGACGAGAAAATTTTTTCGAGATCTTAAGTGATTTCTTTATTAATATTACTGACTCACTCGGAATAGAGCATAATACAGATAATCTTACATCGACTGATGGGATTGAGGTTCAAGTCCTTACTGCAATAAAGAAATTCGAATCTCATCCAAGCATAGTTAAGATACTCTGTGATAAATTTCAATTTCATGATGTTTTCTTGGACGAAACTGAAACTCAAATAGGAAAAAACTGAACACTAAAATAGTGCCCTTACGGGAAGTGTTCCAGTGAAAATAATCAAAGATAACATCAATATATTTTCTGCATATATCACAGGTACTTTTAATTATAGCTTATCGACAAAGTCATTTTCGAGTGAGCTAAAAGGGGTGATATAACACCGGTTTTCCATAAAGATGATCCTCTTGATAAAAAGAACTATCAGCCGGTTACTATATTACCTCCAATATCCAAAATATTTGAGAGGCTAATGTATGAACAAATGTTCCCACTTGTAGACCTCTTTCTTCTGCAATTCCTTTGCAGGTGTATTCCGAAGAAAGTAAAATTTTATTTACTAAATTTAAAACATCCTTCTGTTTTGATTTGTATAATGCTAAAACACACTCCAATGATATTTTCTCTCCAATAGGAGCATATAATATCTTGATTGATTTCAGAAAAAGTATTTCGAGCAAGTTTTAACAGATGTTGGATATCAAGTATGATTGATATCGAGTTGGCTTTGATAGATGTGGAAAATATCCAATAAATTTTTTAATGTTACACCCAGGCATGTCAACCATACTGATATTCTATGATGCACCATCAAATATAGACTTCAGCACACTTCTCATTCAGCACGTTAATGGTTTCATAAAAAAATTGTCTCAGAATGGAATTATCCAGTACATTAGTGAGAATATATGCTGTTTGGACCATCCATGGTTTTTGAAGCCCAGATACCATAAAAAGAAGATACATCTGGGCAATTGTTTCAAAAATTAAAAACAGGAGAAACATCATCCTTTTTTAGTAGTTTGAGAATTAACCATAAAAGAAGGATAACTGTGAGCAACCAGCAAGTAATTCTTCTGAAAAATTCTTTGAGAAGAAGACGGATGCCAATCTTTCCTCCGCATTGCAATAAGCCATTTTGACAATAAGCCAATATCTTGTTTGTCAATGGAAATATATTACCATTTTTATCAAGCTGAGTCCCGCTTAGACCAATTATATAATTTTTGTTATTTTTGAGAAGGATACTAGTTCGTGCCTGTGTTTTCTCATTGAGAAACGCTGATGTCTGGGAATATTTCCTACAATAACTTGAGTCTGTACTAATTTTTACCATATTTGCAGAGCTTTGTAACCACTAACAATACTTTATAAATTTACTAAGGTTTCCCGACCGTTTTTTTAACCTATCATCATTTATATGAAATCGACAAGTCCATAGATTATTAAATAATATATTACTATAATCTATCATATCAAATCAGTTCAATTCATTTTGTTCAGTTTTTCACCTTTACATTTAGTTATGGATCATCTTCCCTTCTTATGACTGATGAAAACATTATTCGTGCCTGAGGGTTGTTACTTTGGACTCGTATAAGTTGCTAAATAACGTCCTTGTTGCGTTGCTCCGGTGATTTTGACGAAATATTATTTGTAGCAGCATGTAAAATTATGAAGTACCGTTTATTTTTTCGTCGTCTGCTTGATTCATTCCAGGCTTACATTTGATCTCAATACCCCGGTGATCATTCGATGAAATCGAAACGTCGATTCATTGAAGCTGTGAGTCTCCCAAAACTAAAACGTTTAGTTTTTTTTCTTGCCTTTTAGATTGCACTTCTCGATTCCGATGATTGTTCTCTGCACTTTGTCGCAATTCATCCTTGGTGTTTGATGTTGTTTTCCATATTGTTAGTTTTATCGTTTGCGATTGAATCGGGGTGTTTACAAGACACAATTTTCCTTCCTCTGTTTGCTGTCTATGACGTTCTGCTTCATTTGTTATTTCTCCAATTTGTGCTGTTGCTGGCAGTCGGCTGGAGTTTTTAAACGAAGTGATTTATTTTCGTTTATTGTTTATTGTTTACGACGTTCTGCTTCATCAATTAAGTTTGATGGAATTTCTTCTGTTCTGATGGAATTGAATTCATCTCTCCTTTTGCTTCCATTGTAAACGAAGGACAAAGCTTTTTGATTATCCGTTGTTATTGAGAGCAAAGCTTGTCGACTCAAGTATTTGTCACATAAGCATTGATATGAAGGATGAATATCTATACAAGAGCGAAGATATTTGCAATCCTCGCATCTGTTTACGTACAAAATCACCTTATTGCACTCTTGATTCATGATTTGGCTCCATCTTCCCATTGCCATTTTCTTACTAAATTTGCTCAAACTACGACTCTTAAGCTTCCTGTTAAACAACACAAACAGTTCCTGTTAAAAAACCACGTGACTTTTTCAATAACATGATTGGATAAGAGCTTTCAACGATATTGAGGTTTCTCTCAGAGCATTCTGTGCAATATTAAAAGAGCCACGCGCATTTTTGCTATGATTTGAAACAAAATGGAAGAATGAGAAGCCGTCATTCAGTTTGTCAAAGGGAAATCTAACTTAAAGTTAAAAGATTTTTGGAGGGTTGTTTGCCTAAAGGTATTGAAAGAAGAAGATGTTTTGGTTTGCACCCAAACTGGAGCTGATGAAACGTTTTGCATCGATTTATGGTAATGCATATCATGCAGTTTAAACAGAGAAAACTTTGGCCCAAGACAACTAAAATTGTATCATGTGATATAAATTCATCTATAACTCGCGCTCATAAATCCTATCAAAACGACGAAAAAGCGTTGATTTTGCTATTTAAAGGATGCTAAGTTGCTATAAAATTATATCCTACCATACGATAGAAATTTAGGTTGCTATACAATTGGATGCTATCATAATATGATAGAGATAATATAAATCAGCCAGTAGCTGAAAAGCATTGGCTAGATCTTAAAATTTAAATAAAGAGCTAACAGTTGAAGTAAAAATGGTAAAAAAAAACTCTACTTACCAAATTTTAGCAGCAGGAATGTTGTAACATCTACTCAATGAAAGATACTTTAAATTGCCATGCGACAAGATTGAGTCTATTGCTTTGAAACTGATTAGAGGGCAATCACTGTGAAAATAAAATGACATAATAACATTGTTTCGAGAGATTTGTTTGTTTGATCACGTAAAAATATTTTATTGAAAATCAATTTCTGTAACATATTTGCGCGAAAAGTTTCTTTGTTTAGTGTTGTGTAGAGAAAAATCAGAGAAAGGCACAATTTTAGAAAATTAAGGAAAAATTTTAACATTACTCTTTTTATCATCATCAGGGGAGTTATTTGCCTCTTCTTGAGACTGGGTTACATATTTTGGGATGAAAATGTTCCAATTCGACATTATCTTAATATCGACTTTATCTTTACCGTTGTGGTACACTACTTACCTTTTTGAAATAAAACCACAGATAAACGTACAGTTAAAAGAAACAATACATCGTACGCTTTCCATATAAAATATCGTCAGAGCTCAGAATAACCAACATCTAAATTAATGTTAATGGTTTCAAATGTCTTTTCTCATTTGAAAACCTTGTAAAAGTCAGACTGCTGAATTTGGTAAAACATCCTGACACGCTTTTAAAGTACAAGATTTTGTGACACTATGTGAGAAATTTCAATGAAATTGATTTTTCCGTTGGGTACGCAAAGCTTTTTTAAACACTAAATGGGGTCCCCAAATCCTGTTCAGAGAAAAAAACCTTACAAAAAACGATAATGAAATGGTGGGAAAAACGATTAACCATTGATGTGCAAATAATTAAAAACGTAATTGAAAGGAACAAAATTTCCGATCTTAAAAAATGATTTTTTCTAACCTCTAAAGTATGCACGTAAAATTTAAGGTCAAGTGAGTCTGGTTTGATTTTGTACAGTCCTGTTACCGAAATTTTCCAGAATCAAAGTCCTTTCAATTTAAAAGCTTAAAATGCATGTAAAACACATGAACTGTAAATTTAAACAGGAAAAACATGTAGCCCAATGAATGAAATAAGGACGTATGATAAAAACCAAAAATCGGCCTGTCAGTGGTTGTCAGTTATAAAATCTTCATTGTTCGGTAAACAGAGTAACTGGAATAAATACTAACTTTGATTAGTCTATGTTTTGGTTAAAAACATGAAGCCGTGATGTTCCCATCTCTCTCACAAACTATTAGATAATTATTTTGAAATGATTATATCCTGGAGACTCCAAACAATTCGTATTTCTGGCTCCAGAACACTTACAAAAGATTCCAATCATAAAATTTTTTATCAGGAAGATTGATAGTCCGGGAGGTCGTGAGCAGTAACCTTGCAAAAATCTTCAATAAAAGATAACTCAAATCCCCTGAAAGAAAATAAGATCCGAAGAGAACTTCCGAAAAACTTTGACGGAGAATTGAACTATTCAAAAACTGCATTCGGGTCCTGTTGGTATTAAGTCTATCAGTCATCGTTCAGGCTTCTTTGCCATGAAAGACGAATGTTGTGTCGTACATTGGAAAGACTTACCTCAGAGTTTGAGAGAAACAGAAGTATTTGTTATTAAGGCAGTAACCTGGCAGATAATGTTGGGTAATAATAACCTGGCAGTAAATTTTGAGGAGGCAGTAACCTGGCAGATAATGTTAGGGCTGTGTTGGTCTGATTACACAAGAATTGAAAACGTGCAATTCTGAAAATGGACTATCGATAATATGTTTGCTCGGGCACTTAAATGTTAAAAATTCATCAAAGAAATCAGAAACTGCAAGCTTTTTAGTTTTTTTCTGATGGTTAATTTATAATTTGCGTTCGTGTTATAAATTTCTTTTTTCAGCTATATTATATATTACTTATTATATCATTTCAGCTATATTAAATTTTTCCCTTCATTTTATTATAAAATATTCCTCCGAGTTTGAGATCTATTCTTCATTTTGAAAGGCAGCTTGGGTTTGTCTAATCTTGGGTCCAATTTTTCAATATTCTTTGCTTCACATTCCAAGTATCCATATCCAATTTTTTGAAGATAGCCACAGTCGTCAGTAATAGAGACGTCCGGTTGTTAGAAAAGCACTTTTGTATACCGGTTAAGTTTTGTGTATTTTTTTTACATATTATCAAGTTTTTCTTGCTTGCTAAGTTTTCTGTCTTTCAAATTTACTCAATTGTCCTTTCTCCTGAAAAGACTATAGGTTCACAACCCCTTGGAATTTGTCTTTTCCATATGTAAAAAATCATTGCAAAAAAGGAAAGAACTCAAAATTTTATGGTATTATGTGGCAGTTTTCTTTAGGTGCTTTGGATATAATTGAGTTTTGCTCTCTCTTTTTTACAGAGTTTTTAGCTGTCGGTGGCCCTAAATTTTGAGGCCTTCTTTGAAGGAAAGACGTAAATAAATGTGTAAATTACCATTTTGTGATATTTTGCACCTTTTTCACTATGTGTAGAATATCTCTAATTTTTAAATGTCTATTTTAAATTATTATATCCTTGTAACCATGAATTTTAGGCAGCTTTCAACTTCGATGCCCGTTTTATAAAAATGTTTGTAAACTTTATTTGGTATCTACTAATTTTAAACTGTTTTTTTTCTCCAAAGAATAACAAAAATTAAAATATTTGCTACACAAATATACCATATAAATACAAACCGAGCTATGACAACTATTCTAGCAATGTAAAATTTCGCGAGCCAAATCTCGTATTCTGTAAAAAATAGGTCACGACAACAATTCTAGAAATCTGAAATTTCAAAATTTCTCTAAATAACTCTGTGTATTTTCTCATTTAAATGTTTTAGAAATGCAAAATATTTCTACGTTGTGTCATTTTGATGTTTTAAGTTAAGTTAATGTAAGAATACTTCGGTCTTTGATACTAAAAACTACATTCTTCATGTCTTAAAGCGCCTATGCAACGAAATATTCGAGGTCAATTTTTTTATTTTAAATCAAAATTCAGTCTTTCCTTGTCAATTTCATATGTGACTCATGTGAATAATGGGGATTAAAGGGGGTTTAATT
>JAYJMH010040587.1:0-15177 GCA_036873815.1 Phacellophora camtschatica | reverse complement strand
TTTTCATTTATTTTTTTTTTTTCATTTAATTTTTCATTTATTTTTTTTTTTAATTTAATTTTTCATTTAATTTTTTTTTTTAATTTAATTTTTCATTTTTTTTTTTTTTTCATTTAATTTTTCATTTTTTTTTTTTTTTCATTTAATTTTTCATTGAGCATTTATTATCATAGGCGTTCTTTTCATTTGGTTTTTATCCAATTTTATATTAACAGCCAGCGTTGTATATTTTGAGAAATGATTTATTTTCTATATTCATTATGATCATGCTATAATAACTATCACTTTTTGCACTTTTTAGTGTTATTAGTATGATGATTTTTGCAATTATTTCCCTTATCTCTTATCTTCATGATGCCTTATTTGCATCTTTTGTCTAATTTTTATTTTATTTAATTATTATTTTAATTTTTGAATAATTCTTTTTTAGATTTTAATGAATGTTCTGCGGGAACACACAACTGTTCCAGCCGCGCTACATGTGCCAACAACGTTGGATCATATACATGTCCATGTGATACAGGTTACACGGACATTGGATTGAATTGCACAGGTTTGAAATTTAAGTTTGATTTATTTTTATGTTAATACATGATAGAGAGTTGAAAAATCCTCTTTTACATATCACAGGTCTTGATAAAGAGTACATAATCAAGCCGCTGCACCATCTATCTACATTTTGTGCCGTTTTTATTCATATTTTAATATTACTCGTCCTCTTGTACAATTGATGAGTGTCAAGCATATACTGAGTGCGCCAAATAAACGGATATTCTTTGACAGGTTACCATAAATTGTGTACTAAACCAATTGCGATGATTAATGTAAATATAAACGTCAGAGGGACTAAAATAGTCAAACATAATTGTTGGCGATTTTCTTAAACCCTTGTGCTTACGTTATAAACGATTTTCGAAAAGGTTTCGATCTCATAGAAGCTCGAAAACATTGAGAAACATTGATCAAATTTCTGCAGCTTGGATAAAGAGGTTTTCCCGCGAGACCGCGTCCGAAAATCGAAGACTCTTTCAGTTTTCACGCGTTAGTTTTCACAGTTTGAATAAAAGTATTTCATTTCCTTTCAACGAATGAAATCAATGTTGGACCTGAATTACATCGATGTTTTCTAATGTTTCCAAGCTTCTGTGTGATCGAAGCCAAACCTTACTTTTGCACCATATGCCTACCGAAAATCTTTTGCCGTTGTCTCACCTTAGGGTGTCTTGTTTTGAGAGGGTTTACTGTATTGCTGTATGTAATTTTGCAAGATGCAAGTAAGATCAAGTCATATCTTGTGTCACGAGTGTTTTATTTTTGGTGATAACAATTATGCCGTCTCGCGTGGTTTTCTTGCACGTGTAACTTGACAACTTGGCTTATCTTCTGTGCAAGCTAACTACTGCGTAACAGTCGCTAATTTATGCAATAGTTTTTGTTAAATTTATAAAATTATTAAATATGCATTTTTGTTTAGATATTAATGAATGCACCGCAAACATATGTCATTCAAATGCAACATGCACCAATACAGATGGATCATTTGTTTGTTCCTGTAACTCTGGCTATACCGCCAATGGTGTAAACTGTACAGGTTTGATATGCTTTTTTATATTACTATTAATCTGACGTTTACTTTTAACAATTTTTAATAATTAAGTTTTATTTTATCTCCATATGTATCTGCTCGGTAATGGCTTCTTTCGACAACTTGAAGATTCTGCTATGCACACGCGTTACTAAGCTAGTTTAGTTATTTCATCAGAAGTTTATGTTTTCCATCCAAGCTTTGCCCTCACTCTAAACTTTAGTTACCTAATGAAAACTCTGCAAACCGCGCTCAACAATCTAATTTTAGTTTCAATCTGTATTAAGAATCTTTTTTTAAGATTTGTGTCCCGGCATGAGACAGGATAATTTTTTCCTCATGCAATCAGGCCGTTAGTGCTAGAAATACTTGAGAATATTTGTCAAGATATGTATGATTATCTCTTTCACTCCTGGAAGGGTCGTATGGCCCATTTGTAAACCACGAAAACGTCCCGATTTCAGGAGGTAAAACGTCAACGGTACTTTGTTTTAATTAATTGGATAGGATTTGCCTGTTAAATTGACATAAATACAAGCGAGAAAGGGTTAATTTTAAATTACTTACGAGTATTAGTTTCACTAAAATGATAAAGTTAATTTTAAATTAAACAGATTGAAGGTATTAGATTTAATAAAGTATTTCATTGTTTTAGATGTCAATGAATGTACAACTGGAACCCATGATTGTGATATCAATTCTGTATGCTCAAATAGCGATGGATCATTTTCTTGCTCTTGTAATGTTGGTTATGCTGCCAATGGCACAAACTGCTCAGGTATCTTGCTTCTTTGCCTTTACTTCCTGAGAGAGATTTCTTGTTTTACTTGTTTGAATTGTGAACCAAAAAAAGTTAGCCCTCTTTACAAATTATCATAAATAAATCCTGCAACCTCTCTTGAAATCTTCAGCCACATAAAATGGCAAAAGTTTGTTTTAAGGAATTACAAAATTCAGTAATACTTTTAGTTTTACGAAATTTGGCATTTTTATAGGCTGCCCTGTTTTGGAACAAAGTGTTAAGTTACAGTGAAATAAATATCAAATCCAATATTTCTTGTTCTTGTCTCTTCACGTGGTTAGAAATGCCATTCCTAGAAAACTATCAAACAGTGTTTAAAAATGATGCATTGCCATAAATTTCGAATATTTCTGGACAGTTTATTACATTATTTTTTAACAACACATGCTTTAAAGTCAGGTTTTTAAAAGAATTATTTTGCAGTGTCTCTCTTGCATAAATGAAACATTTATTCGGGCATTTCTGTTTGATGTATCCTCCTGGTTACTCACAAAATTTTGTGTATAGTTTTTACAAGTTTTTACAATTTTAAAATATTTATTTACTAGTTTGTCTTCTGGTATTATTATTATTATTATTATTATTATTATTTCTTTATTTCATGTAGGCTTTTCAATATAAAATAGCTATATTTACAGCTAATTAAGGCCTACTACAAAATACACTTGAGCAAATAATATATACATATGCACGAATGAATCCATTTTTTCTATACTTAAAAATTTCCGTATTTGTTTGCAGACATATCCGAGTGCCATTTGGATGGTCACAATTGTCACAGAAATGCAACCTGTGCCAACACAATAGGCTCCTATACATGTGCTTGCAATTCAGGATTTCAGGGAAATGGTGTAATTTGTTTCGGTATGCAATGTAATTTTTATGTTTATTAATTAATTGAAACTTGATTGTTTGCAACCATCGTCATTAAAAGCATGTTTAAATTCCCTTCCCTATGAGCTGATTCAATTTTCTGGTAAATTTTGATGATTTTCCTAATTTTCTTGTAAATTTTGATAATTTTCTTGTCAATTTTGACGATTTTCTCGTCAATTTCGTTGATTTTCTTATCAATTTTGACGATTTTCTGGTCAACTTCAATGATGTTTTGGTCTATTTCAATGATTTTCTGGTCCATTTGAATGATTTTCGTGATTTTGACGATTTTCTGGTCAACTTTGATAATTTTGATTCCTCGACTACTTTACGATTACCCTATTTAGCATTGATTAGTTAGCCTGCGGTCCTAGAATTTGGAAGATTGTAAATAATTGTATTACATTTTTTGCAGATATAAATTCCTGTAAAAATGGGACTCACCAATGTGATGCCAAAGCCAATTGTTCCAATTCATTTGGATTGCTTTCTTGCGCATGCCGACAAGGATATACTGGTGATGGATTTGCAGTCAACGGTACTTCGTGCACCGACATCAACGAGTGCTCGAATGGACCTTGCCATTCAAATGCTTCTTGCCATAATACGAACGGATCCTATAGTTGTTCTTGCAACCAAGGCTTTTCTGGAAATGGAATAAATTGTGTGGACATTAATGAATGCCTTGGTTTTCCTTGTCACGCAAAAGCTACTTGCTCGAATTTCGATGGTTCATATAATTGCTCTTGTGATGCTGGTTATTATGGTAACGGTTGGTCATGTCAAGATATCAACGAATGCAGTGGAAATCCATGTCACAGTGATGCCAACTGCTCCAACATTCAGGGCTCTTACACATGTTCCTGTAACACTGGGTTTAATGGTAATGGAACGTCTTGTTTTGACATTAACGAGTGTTTGGCCAACCCTTGTTCGCCAAACGCCACTTGCACGAACACAAATGGCTCTTTTGTATGCACATGTCATGTCGGATATACTGGAAATGGAACACATTGTGTTGACCAAAATGAATGTGAAAACAATCCATGTGATGCACGTGCAACTTGTACAAATACAGAAGGGTCATACACATGCATGTGTAATAATGGATTTTCTGGTAATGGAAGCACTTGCGCAGGTGAGGAGGACATATTAATTGGTTCGTGTTGATTTCCGTTGCTTACAGCTTGAAATTAGAAAATATTTGCTATCATTAATATTGCATTGTCACTTTTTAAGTTTATACATTTATATTTACGAAGTAAAATCTATTTGTATCTAGATATCAACGAATGCCAAAACACTGATCTCAACAATTGCCACCATAACTGCACTAATACGGATGGAAGTTATCAATGCTCTTGTTTGGCTGGCTATCGTCTTGTTAATGACTCTCAGTGCGTAGATATCAATGAATGTTCGGAGGGAACAGACAATTGCCATTCGAATGCTACTTGTTATAATTCCATTGGATCGTTTAGGTGTTTGTGCAACCCGGGATACATTGGAAATGGGACATATTGCAAAGGTAACGCTCTAAATTTGTTTAAAATTTAAGTTATTTAATATTTGCAGTTTTGCTTTTGAAAAAATTATTTTAAACTGAGGATGTTTATATTTATGTATTTGATTTTGTAGTCTTTATGTGCATTGTTTATTTTATGTCTGCCCCCAGGCAGAGCCATGTGGTACATTAATAAACAACCTAAAGCGTTATATTTCCTATGCAGACAGAAGCTCTTAATAATTTAAGATGGTTCAACAAGTGTTTATCTTTTAAATTAAGTTAATTTGTATGTACTACCCCCTGCAATATAAAACTTAGACAATCACATCCGTGTGTAATAGGGATAATTTAGCTCAAAATAAAACTTTTTTAATTTTTTGCTAAGTTAGTTTAGAATTTAAAAATATACATTTTGTTATTTTCCTTTTAAAATTTCTTAAAATCTGTTTGTCGCAGAGGATCGTCTTTTTACTTACGACAAATTGCTATTGACAAGGGTCGATGATGCAATCATAAGATTGAAGGTACCATCTGGTGTTCCAATTGGTTCAACCATTCACAGATATATATACGTAAGTTTTTTCTGTTCATCTTTACCAAATGTCTCTCTTTTTTGATTTCGTAGACAAGTATGCTGTACGCGTTGCGGGTGAATTTATTTATCAGCTTTAGCTGCTGTCTTTAGCTGGACGGTACTACTCTCATCCCGTGTCAGATCTTACCACTTACCCCGAAGTTTATCACTGGTAATCATTTAATGACTTCGCGAACATAGACATCTGAGTTGGCTGTTGGTTTTTGTTGTTCAAAGTTTTGATAAAAAATTTTTAACCTTGTTTTTGCCAAGAGAGTTTGGCTTTGAAATCTGCGTCTTAAAACGTTTTTTTTAATGCCTAAGTTTTTGAACCATACGCTTTGATATTATTTGCTACTTGAGAGGTAAGCAAAGGAAAATTGTCTTAGATCCAGCTAAGGGTTTGCACATACTTTGCGAACACACAATCATATAACTGCGTTCGTACCACATGTGTATAAATCTTGTGAATTGATTGGCTATTGCTATTTTGAATCTAATCAAATTAACTGGTGAATGAAATTTAAAAAATCACAATTGCCATCTTTCGCTCACCCCCACCTTCACTTTGGCCGCTTATTCCTTGTCCGCAAGTGAATCAAGAGGTACTGCTATGTAATAAGTCTAGATAGTCTTGTTGGGTGATCGTTTGACACATTTGAAATCATTGGAGAATCTAAAATGTGCAACGTTTCTGTAATGATGGCTTTTCCGTGAGAACGAACTTACATTGAATGAGATAGTTTGATTCAACTCCTTCGAATGTTCAATATTTTATGACGGATTTAACTCTGGAGGTCGTAATGTTTGTTTGTGTTTATTTGTTGATTTTTCATTTTTGTTTTGTTTATCTGTGTGCTGCCTTCAGTGTGCATTTGTTTCAGCCGTGTTTCTATTTTATAAAATATGTTTCACTAGGCGTGCTCAAATGGATATTTTAGCTACGGTAAGAAATACTGCTCATGGAACCCAGATATCTCAAGTATAACACATGATGTAACCGGAGCGTATTGGCACGATTTGGACTTCCGAGGAGGCGAAGGAGGGTTTCATGCATCAAAGCATGACAGCAGTTCAACAGATGTCATAAGTGTCACTCTCTTTAATCAAACCAAACACTATTTGCAACATTATGCAAATGTATCAGACTTTACACCAACGACTATCATGCTTGGTACTTGGGCCCAGGCTTCACCGTATCCATATTACAACTATATTGGCAAAAACGAGGTAAGTTAAAGCTTATATATATTTATCCTATGGGTTGTATTAGCAATGAATACGAATATTAATGAAATATGGATAAATAGTAAATACAAATATATTTTGCAAAATCTTTGCTAATCTAATTCTAAGTTGACGAGAAAAACTATCCCCTCCGAAAGATCTATGTTATCAAATTGTCTTGTATCGGTTGATAATGCTGTCCATCAATCGTTTCTTTCCGTAAGTTGGTTTTTTTCGTTCTTTGTTTTATGCAAGGCCATTGTTTTCAAGTTTTGTCATTGGCTCTAACGTTTCATTGTTTCAAAGCTGAAGCATGAACTTAGGGCCTGTTTACCACCTAAGCGGGCTGGCTCACTTGAGTGAGATGGCTGGCTCACTTGAGTGGGATGGCTGGCTCACTTGAGTGGGATGGCTGGCTCACTTGAGTGGGATTGCGAAAACCTTGCGTTTACATTGAGAAAATTCAACTCACACCGGGCCAGTTTTCGTTAATAAGTTTCATCAAATGCAACAAATCCTCAATTGCCAATTCATTGTGTAAAATAACCCTTTCTATTGTAAACGACAATGAATATCATGCATGGCTGGAAAACTTTCTTTCATCGTATTTATTTTAGGTTATATTTCCGTAAAATTTCAGGTTTTGGGTGAACTTTTCAGAAAATGTAGAATTAATTTTCTCTCCTTTCAAAACTCGGGTTTTTGTTCTGTTTTGTAGGTGAAGATTTTGTGTTCAATTCTTTTCTAATGCATTTCCTGGAATTAGTAATTACTGGTTTTATTGGTTATTCTCATTGTCGGTTAAAATCGCCTCTTGTCATCCACATATTCGATCTATTTTGAATATGGGAAAAATCCCGAAAAATAGATGATGTCTAAGTTGTTGTTTCAGCTTTGAATCAATGTTTAAATCGCTTGAATCGGTCAATCGCCTATTTTTATATAACCTGTTAAGAAAGAAAACTATTTTTTTGGTCACCCGGCACATTCTGTTGTATTGTTCTTCACATTCTGTTGTATTGTTCTTCACATTCTGTTGTATTGTTCTTCACATTCTGTTGTATTGTTCTTGTAATGTCCTTGTAGGTTTTTATTGAAGAATACACATCATCATTTCAAATAGTTAGAATTTATATCTACACGAAAAGGTCATGCAAAAGTTCAAGAATTCAAAGAAAGATGATATCAATCGATGGACCTTTTTGGAAATGGAACTTGGTCTCCAGACTGCACTGTTCCTGTATTTCTACCGGGAATGGTTATTTTTCTACATTCTTCCTCCCAAAGGACCTAAAAGACATCGAATCTTTTTTGTACTGATGGGAATTTCATCAATGTTGAATGCGAGGCTAGTGTTGTAGCACAATAGGACTTTTATTTCCGAAAACATCTATCAATTGATGAATTTAATTCCCATATGCAATTCAATATACAGTCAATATGTATATATTGAATATCTTCACTTGATGGTCAGACAGCGTTTGCTTACTCTATGTCTAGCCCGGGTAGAGGGGCGTGTGCGAAGAAATCTTGAGCTGACCCAAAGATACAATAGAATAGCACATGTTATGATACAATTTTACTGCCCATAACATCTTTTTATTTACATTCTATGCTATTTCTTAACATTTTGCCCAAGAATTTAGGATTTTAAAATTTTTAGAGCCACCCAAATATATTATCGAATCGAAATCCCAGACCCAAAAAATATAGCATATAGCTTGTTATAGCTTTTCATAGCTTATTATAGCTTGTTATAGCTTGTTATAGCTTGTTATAGCTTGTTATAGCTTTCCATAGCTTGTTATAGCTTTTCATAGCTTGTTTTAGCTTGTTATAGCTTTTCATATCTTGTTATAGCTTTCCATAGCTTGTTATAGCTTTTCATAGCTTGTTTTAGCTTGTTATAGCGTGTTATAGCTTGTTATAGCTTTTCATAGCTCGTTATAGCTTGTTATGGCTTGTTATAGCGTGTTATAGCGTGTTATAGCTTGTTATAGCTTGTTACAGCTTGTTACAGCTTGAAGTCACATTACCGGTGGTTACAGCCATTTCTATATTTATCCCATATATTCAAGTTACGTTTGTTGTGACTATATCCGGACTTGAGTGTGCAATTAAGATCATTAAACTTGAAGTATTGAGAGGCTTTAGAAACTAAAAACGAGCACATGGTTGACTTACACAGAGAAGTGATAATTTTCGTTGTGATTTTTAGTTTGTCACATTCCAAATCAACATCGCAACTGACGGTAAATCTACTTATGTTTCATACGTATACGATGATGATGGCATGCAGTGGTCTCAAAACTGGATACAGCCTCAATTGGGATACAGCAAAACAGAATTAACCAGGAATCACTTCAATATAAAGCTCAATAGTATCGGGCAACCAAACACGTACAGGTTCGATGCTGTCGTTAGTAATATCGATCATCGTGGAAGGTGGGCATGGAAACTTTCAGGAAATTTGGAGAACAATGATTTGCTTTGCTACGATTGGTATAATTCTCAACAAAACTCTTTGTATACGAATGCTATAAAGAATCACGGTGGAAGTGACTGCCCTTGTTTACTTTCTCAGATCGCAATTGATCGCCGCTATAGATATGTTTCGCGGGATTCAGGAAGATATTGTTACAAACAACGCGCCACGTGGTTCTTCTTTTATACGTCAGTTTCATACCATACACAATGCTGCTATAATGACCAGGACTTTTCGCTCATCAATGTGGCTGATCCAGATGTTGGAATTACTACTCAGAAGTTTGTCACACAGAAGTACTCTTGGGTTTATCTTTTTTATTTCGCACGAATAAGACGACAGTCAAGAAGATTATCGGAAATAGACGACACGTCAGCTTTCCAGTTCTGTTGTCAAAAATCTGCCCTTTGCCACTTATACACAGAAAAGCGACCAATCCCTACATGTTCTTTATATGTGCCTCCAATAATGGGTATGTTGTACATTTTTGTAAACTATGAACTAGAACTATGTCGTATTTGATAAGACATTCCCGACAAGGGCTACATGGACCATTGCTAAGCAGCGTAAAACGTTATCTTTTTATAAGAGGTAATTGTGGACAGAACGTTGTAATTTACGATAGTTCAATGTTAGTTTATATTTTGAATTAAGTTGGTCTGTACGTGCTACCCCCTGAAAGATAAAACCTGCATATGATTTGCCTGTTGATTGGAAATTCATCCGGGCGTGGAAGGGCACAATTAAGCTTCGTAATGTGTAGGTTAAATGAAATTTAATTTTTTAAAGTTGGTTTTTTCAAAGTCTTTGTCGTTATTTTGCAGCATGGATGGGTGGTGACCCACATATTCGAACCCTCGATGGATATACATATACATTCAATGGCATTGGGGATTACGTACTGTTGGCAGTGAAAAACAGCAGCGAATTTTTGATACACAGCAGAATGAGCAAAGCTAGTGTGAACGCAAATTCGTCTATATTAACATCAAGAGCAACTGTTTTCTCTGCATTTGCCATGAAAACGGACCAAGGAGCAATGGTTGAGATATATCTTAACGTTTCCAGTAAGTATATTAGAAAAGTATTTGATTGTATAGGTGCTGTGTACACATAATAATGTCCAGGGGACCGAGCTAGTGATTCAAAATATATTTTTTTAAACTTTTTTAATTTTCTCATTTGTTGTACTCAAACTAAAATATTGTACTAGAAATAGTGGACACTTTTTAAAACCTTTTTTTAGCTATTTTGATTGATGTTTTCTGGGTCATTTCTTAAAATAATTGTTTGTTATTTCAGCTGGAGCTGTGACGCTACTTGTAAACAAACAGGTTTATTCTGTACAGGCTTTTACGACGACGCAATCAATAAACGAGACAGACATCACATGGACAACTGCAAACAATATCACAAAACTATCTGTCATATACGAATCAGTGTCAGCTGACATTGATGTTTTCTCCAATCAGTTAACTGTTCAAGTGACGTCATCAGAATCTTTTGTTAATAAGACAATGGGTTTACTCGGGAAAAACGACAAAGACATTAGTAATGATTTCACCCGACCTGATGGATCGTATATTCCTATCAATTCAACACAGGAAAAAATCTACTATGAATTTGGGAAATATTGTAAGTTGTGTTCTCGACTTTTAGTAATCCACCTTTTCGAGAAAAATCTGCCATGATGGAAATTTTTCCAATTTTTGAGATATTGAATTCTTGATTCTTTAATCAGATTCTGCAAGCAAAATTTAGTATGAGAACCAATTTTTACTTTTCTACATAATGTTTTGTCAAAGTTACGTCAATACAAAGATTTCACGTTTATGAGGGATCTGACCGCAAAACTTTTGTTAGGTCAAGATTTTGTCCTAACGGTCAAAGCTCTTACAAATTTCAAATCTTTACAACGCTATAATTTTGATAAAGATGCAGGTAGAGATGCAGAAACTGCTCTTTAGACTAAACTTTCTACACGGATTCTAAATCAAAAATTCAAAACTGTAAAATCTCAAAATTTCGATAAATTTATATAATCGTAGACTTATCTCGAAAAGGCCGATTATATCTGCATGCAGGCATCTAGTTATAGTTTTTCTTGCTTTTTATGGAACCAGTGGTGATTCTGTTAAGATTATTTTTAATCAACTAGAATCATATTAAACTAGATAATAAAACACTTCTTCCGTACCACGCATATATCAAAGGACACAATCGTCATCTAATTGTCTGATGCATGACACTTACAGCTCAAAATATTCAGATTTCACACAGAAAGGATCCGCAACTAAGAAACTAATTTTTCATACCGGGCCTTATTCTTTCAATATGATTTCTTTTGTTTCCTATTGTTAGTTTGAGAAAAAGACCCTAAAAGTTTCTTATAAGTAATTTCTTATTTATGGTGCCTTACTTTAACAGGAATTTTGCGCAAAATCTGTCCTCCATAGCGGAAATAATTTTGTACTTTATATTTTCTTCATTTGGGTAAAACTTTCCAATAAATTTTAGCTTGTACCACAATCCAGCGTTATATAACAATAACTATATAGAAACCATTTTGTGCGTAAGTTTTAAATCCACATTTCCTAAAACTGGTTATAGACGAGCAAGAGCAGATTTTTTAAACAAAATACGATTTCCGATTGAAAACAAGAGATTTTACACCAATGAATGCATTCAATCAAGTCAAAATGAACAAAGAGAGGACAACTGTGCGGTTTTGTTTATTGCGATTTACTTGGCTTCTTTTATTTAAAGATAAGATACATTTGTTTGAAATTCACATGTCTTTGTTCTTCACAGGGAACGTCAATGCGACCAATTCAATATTCACACTTCCAGATCCTGATTATAATGCGTCATTCGTTCCACTTTTCTTCGACGACACTGAGCAACTATTTGGGAACGACACAACCCTAAAACAAAATGCAGAAACCGTTTGCGGTGCAACTAACTTTGTTTGTTTATTTGATTTTGTATTAACAGCAGACACGAACGCTGTCACTCAAACAAAGTCGTCTTTGAACACGTTTGAAACGGAGGAAAAGATTCTGAGTGAGTAAAAATCCGCTTTAAGCTCTTTAATATGGCTTCAAGCTATTTAAACTTCGTATGTGATTTGTTTTTAGGTCTTGAGTAGTTGAGTAGCAATTCCAATATTTTAAATGATGATAAATACTATTGGTTTTACCACAGCAATATAGTTTTACATGGAATTAAAGTTACTCTATTGCTTAGCAAGTCAAGATTATTCATTATTTTTATCAACTAAAAATAATTTCTTTCACTTTTGATATGCTGTTATGATCTTACTCTTTTTGCTATTTTTGAGCATAGAAGTTTCTTATCAGTGGTTACCTACAAGCGGGGCCTTGCAGTAGGCATACATTGCTAGTTTATATTTGTCGTTTTCTCTTTCAGACCAATTCCCGCCTGTGGTAACGGGTCCTGCCACGCTTGCAGTATCGTATCAAGGTCGATACAGCTTCCAAATTCTGACATCAAATACCACGGGAAGCGTGACATTTTCTACGGAAGGTAACGGCACAACACTTGAAGTGGACCCAAAGACAGGGAATGTTTCATGGTTTGTTAACAGTACTGATTTTAGATTGAGACTAATTGCAACAGACAGTGCCAACAAATCTGGATCGATCTCACCAACGGTCCAATTGTGCTATTGTCTGAATGGAGGGACATGTGATTCGTCGGTGGAAAACACTCTGACTCATTCAATCAATAATTTGATTAAGTATGACGAATGTACATGCAAACTTGGCTTTTCTGGTGCATTTTGTCAGGATCCTGTCTCATTCTGTTTAGAGGTTCCTTGCTTTGAAGGGGTCAATTGCACTGACAATTTTACTACTAGCCTAGCTGACTGCGATTCTTGTCCCACTGGTTATGTTGGAGATGGAAGAAAATGTTTTGGTATGTAATCAAAGTTTTCGAGCATTTTCATTTACTTAGATAATTGTTTTAGCTAGAAATAATAATTATATGTTGTTGTTTCCAACTGCTAATTGATATTCATCATAATTAATGCACTTATCGTGAAGAATAGCAGATCATGGAAAAAATGGATTTGTCTTGTGATATACGGTAACACGGTAAAAAGCCGCAAACCTGTGGTAAAGATCAAAACCCGCATATAAAAACCCTCCACTTTGAAATATACGCAGGCTGAAATGCCTGCATTCATATTACTCAGAATGCCAAGTTTTTTACTTAAGTCGAGAAAACAATGCTAAAAGAATAAACAAATATATTCCAAGCAGGAATGCTGTGCCACTGAAATTATACTAAAATGGAAAGGGGGCTCCAATATAAAAATAGCCCAAAAACAATACCAGAAAGTAAAAGTCAGTCATTATTTGGCGTTAACAAGAGGGCCCCTCGGCCCTTTAGCACTACATCCCTGATTCCAAGTAAATTGAGTGCTTACAGTTCATAATAATAATGATAATCATTCTAATCATCACCTTCTGAGTTACAAAGCAGAAAAATGTTTTTGATTTTGGTCGTCAGGTTGAATTTCGTAATCTATATTTTTATGTACTGTTTTTTACAGATTCTTGTTATGATTCTTTCATGTTATGATTGAAAACATTTTTGAATAAGAGAAAATATTGAAACACGTAATTTACGGGTCACGTGGCAATCTTTATAAGTTTGATTTCATTGTTAGGATCACAGTAGAGTTTTGCACGATTAAATTTTAGTTATGTGAAATTCAGTTTGGCGAAGGGAACTATAGCCTGGCTTTGTTGCTCAGTCAGACACCATTTCTAAACTTGTTTTTAATTATTTTAGATCGCTTTTTTCTAAAATCACTACTGAGGATATCTTAATTTTAAATGAGTTTTACCGACACATATATATTTGTTCTAGATTATGATGAATGTGTAAACGGAACAAGTAAATGCAATCAAGTTTGCACAAACACATTGGGCTCGTATAACTGTTCTTGCTTTTCTGGATATCAATTAGAGAACGCAACATACTGTGGCGATATTAATGAATGCACGACTTCACAACACAATTGTCATTCTCTTGCTCATTGTACAAATAATCCAGGGACATTCGGTTGCTCTTGCAAACAAGGTTATACCGGCAATGGGACGTACTGTCAAGGTGAGTTGAGAAGTTGTCTCAGTTTACCTTTTTCGTCACAAAAGAGCCACATGGCTTCTTTTCAGGGTATTCTTTTTAGGGAGTGAATGTGGACAGAATGTATGTTAATTTGAAATATTTTAATGGGCGTTCATCGTTTGACTGGCGTTGGTTTCTATTTGCTACCCCCTGCAAAATTGAACAAAGATAGGATTTGCCTGTTTACTGGAAATAGTTCTGGGGGTGAAAGAGTTAAGCTGTTTTTTAATTCATTATTGAATCATGCAACTTTTTTGAATTCGTGATACAAATAGATGTTTTAGTTTCATTTTCTATATGAAAATCCATAGTTTATGAGATTTTACAATTAATCTATAGATGATTATTACTGTTTACGAGAAAAAATAACAAACAGAAAGCGTTGTTTTCTATTAATTACTATTTCTAACAAGCTACTTCAAATTGAAGAGCCATATTAAGACATTAAAAAAACATTCGTGTATTGACTGTTGAATTTGAATTTATTCTTGTTTTTTCATTACAGATTTCGATGAATGTTTGCTACCAACAACTAATGCCTGTGAACAACTATGCAACAATACCGCTGGTGGATACAACTGTTCTTGTATGCAAGGGTATAATCCTTTAAATACCACACATTGCCAAGATATTAATGAATGCAAGAATGGAACTCATACCTGTGATACAAATGCAATCTGCTCAAACACTTTGGGATCATTTACCTGTTCATGTAATGCAGGGTACACTGGAGATGGCAATAATTGTTCTGGTAAGTGAAATCTTTCGGCAGTGCCTATATTGTATTTGTCAAGGCATAACGAATTAGTTCCTATTCTTTTATGAAATTAAATTTGAGGTTTTTAAATCAATTATTTTTTAATTCAGATATCAATGAATGTTTACTACCAACAACTAATGCCTGTGAACAACTATGCAACAATACCGCTGGTGGATACAACTGTTCTTGTATGCAAGGGTA
>JAYJMH010040576.1:0-15177 GCA_036873815.1 Phacellophora camtschatica | reverse complement strand
GTTGACTATTGCTCATATCTCTGCTTTTGATCTTGTGATTTGCGTGGGTGAACAATGATATTTGATCTCATGTCGTGCTCTGAAGAATGCTAAAGAATGATCGGCACACAAGAACAATGCATCATCATTGTATTTCGAAAGTGAATAAAATTCCACTCTGAGGATTAAATGATTGTTGGAAACAATGTGATTGGACCAAGGAGAATTGGGTCAAGGGGGTCGTGAGTCGATTTAAAAATATGTTTTGCTTGGGGGATTGGTGCATAATAAATGACAACGATTTATCATTTATCGAGAAAGAAAGTATTAACAAATATAAGTATGAAAATACAATATTGTATGAAATTTGCAAATGGGCGTGGTCAATATTATGAAATAAAAGGGCGTGGCTAATAAAAGAAACACGACCCCCCATTTTTTGCGAGCATAAGTCAGATTTGGGGCTGGATCCGCCTCTGAGTAGACCCTAAATCTAAAAAATATATATGGACGAGTAAACGATGAATGATTTTTATGCTAATGTACATTACATTCTCAACGAAATGCTTAACTGGAGATTTAAATATTTTGATTTTTGCCAAAAATTACGAACAAGAATATTTTCATTGCGTCAACTTGTTTTTGTCAGTTTTGGATCTAGATTCTTTTACGTCACACGTTAATTTTACTCTTTCCATGAAAGTCGCTTTTTAATTAGGCATTTTATGTGTTATGCTAGTTAGGCACTTGAATCAATAACACGAAGTTGTTCTATTGCTTTCTCTGGCAAAAGAACCGCATGGGCTTACCAAAATTGCATTTGAAATAAATTAAAACAGATGTCTTAACCTTTTGGCAAACGAGTATTCTTTTTCTGAAAACATTAATTTTCAAAGATTTTCAATCAGTAATTATTGATGCATTTTGATCACTGACATTCCTCACAATCAAAATTGAATGATTCTGTGATCTGATTGGCTGGGAACTAATGATGACTTATGCTGATTGAAATCTTTTTGTGTGCTGTTGCGGAGGACACTATATCAACTTTTCAAACATGGCGAATGGCGGGCCTGGAACTTGATCTGACAGATTCTTGAGTGGAAAACGAGCGAAAGACAGCCCCTCGGGTGTGTACAAAGACATTGGTATTTCGAACATAATTTCTGGACTTGTTCTGAGAGAAAAGAAACGCGTGGTGTCGCCATTCAAGAGGAGAGATATTTGAAGGTAAAAGACGATGATGTTGATTTTTGTAGTGTAGTGAAGTAGTAGTAAGTAAGCATCCTTCTTTTAGTTTATTTAGGCCTAAAATCATTTCATTTTAGTTTGGTCGTCATGTTGCCTAGATAGTCCAGGCAGAGGTCTACCATAAACTTGTGTAATTTCCGTTCATCCACTGCCACTACTATTACGATGTCAAAACGATAATTCTAAAACTTTGCTGTATGTTGGCTGTTTGTTGTTTGTGGGAGAGGCAACCCCAAAGTGGAAAGTTCGTTTACTCTCTACGCCGGAGTTTTACGCCACGACGATTGTTTATAAACAATAAACATCAATGGGCCCTCCAAAAAATTTCAATTAAAATACAACAAAATCTAATAGATAACAAATATGGAAATATATTATATACTACTAAAGTAAAATTGAAATTTTTCAGTTAAAATTAAAATCAAAATAAAGTTGGGGAAGACTCACAAATCGATTTTTTAATTCTAGTAGTTAGTGTCCTTTAGATGTTTAGGGGGTGGGAGTTCTGGAGTTGTACATTATATGTGTACTACCGTAAATTGTGCACTACTCTGATTACAAAAGTTGAAATGTATGTCAGAGGGGCTAAGCTAGTTAAAAATAATTTTTGGCAATTTTTCATTTCCAAAAGTACAAAATCAATATTTGACCTCAATGACAAATGTTTTTGAGCTTCTATGAGATTATAACTTTTCAAAAAATTGTTTAAAATCATTTTGAAATCATTTTTAATTAGTTTAGTCCCTCTTTAAGAAGTATATTTCAGCCTTATTCATTGTATTGTAATCCGTGTTTTACACAACTGATATTGGCCCATCAAAAATACTTTCCAATGAATGGATTTACCATGTTACTGTAGTGAAAACCCAGACTGGAAAATTTGCCTGTGGATTTGATGTTGAAGTACTATTGAATTCAATTGTACTATTGTTTTAATTAATTATAGCCTGTTTATTTTATATGTGTATTATATATAATTATTATGTAATTAATACATCACTATTACTGGGTTTTTATTAATGACAGAATCAACAGTTGAAATGTAGATATATATATATATATATATATACATAATTTCTTTCATATATATGTGTCTTGTTAAAAAGTTGTTTTCTGTATTTGTTGATAAAAGTTCATGATGGTTTTTTCATTTCAGTATAAATTTAAAAAGATCAAAGAGTTTATTTGCTAAGAGGCAAGAGAAGAAACAATTATGTCTAGAATGGGATCAATTAGAGATAGACTGAACAAGTCTATGTCACCAATGAAATCACCGTCTCAGCAATATGATAGCTTCTTGGAAACTGGTGATGTAAACATGTCAGGTTTAGTTGAGGAGCTCAGGGCTGCCAGAACGTTAAACAGATCAGTAAGTATATTTTCTGTCAGCTTGTTTTGTAAAATATTTTGATTCATGAAAATTTATAGACATATTGTAAAAACTGTGTATATACGCAGTACCTTCCAAATTCCTTGCGAAATTTAAGGGTGGGGTTTATCTGCTGAATGCTCCCTGGCTCTTAGTGCCTTTCTAAAAACATCAACAATAAGACATATAAATTGTGTACATGCTTGATATTGATGTCACTTGGGTTGATCTTTGCAGTGGGCCTTGTTATTTTAGATACCCACTGAGGAACAAAAATTCAAGAAACTTTGTCTGTGATTAGTGTTAAAACCTGAAACTAACTCAAAAGGAAGTTAAGGGTTCATCCTATATGCAGGTGCAGCTTACATGTAGGTTTTTTCTGTTTAATTGTTTATTTTATTGAGTAACACAATAAATGATACACACATATTGTGCTTGCAGCTTACTGAAAAATTGGCGCAAACTGAAACTGAATTGGAAGGAGCACAGAGAATAAGAGATGAAATGCGAGTTGAAATGGAGGCAAAAATAGCAGCAAGGGGTGCAGGTATGTTTTTTAATTAGCACATCAGATAAGCTCAGATTAAAAAGCACCATAATGTGCCATAATTTTAACATTTCAGTATTTTAAACTATTATTAGATAAAACTATACTAAACTTTGCAAAAAGATTGAGGTTTTTTAATTTTTTGAGCTTAATGATGGATTCCATGCACACATGACACAGAGTGAGCGATCTCCAAAAAAAAGTAGAAGTTTGTCCGAATTTTTGTGATTGATCACCAGAGGAAATTAGCGCCATCCAATGAAAAGCTTGAAAATTAATGCCTCTTTAGTCACCTTCCTTTAAACCTTTAAATCTCTTCCTCATCCACATAGATTTAAAGTTTTGGAGCAATGTAAGTAATATTTTCAGACTCAATCAAAAACTGGTCTTTCTTAGTTATATTTATATATATATATATATATATATATGTTGTTATGGACCTGTAATATATAATTTGTTTTTTTAACTATTATCTTATTTGTTGAATAGCTCTTGTTGATAAGATCTACTCTGCACAAAAAGAAAGAGATGCTGCAATCATGGCTCGTTTAAAACTTGCAACAGACGAGAGAAATGAAGCTCTTGAGAGGCTAAGAAGACTTGAAAGAGATCGCGGGTAAATCTTTGACTCACAGGCTTCGTACTGTTGTCAGTTTTGTATTTTTGTCATACCTCTTTAACAATTTAGTGATTTTTTTTGTATCAAATCTGAATTTTTTTTACAAAAACAATACCACAAAGAGCATGTCAACACATAGCTATCTGTGGCCTAAGGCTTGTCAACACAATCACACCCATGCAAGTGCCATCCACTAATATAAGAAAAAGTTTAGCTCTAAAGTTGTGTACTGAGACCATTATTAAGGGGATTTAGAAGAGAACGAATGCAAACCGTGTGTCAATTTCACTATTGCTACAAAATCTGCCGTTGTTAGTACGAGTACGACATGGAAAGCAATTGAATTAAAAATTTAAAGAGACATAGCTTGTAACAGCGATGTTGTTCTCGTGGGACATCAAAACGTTGTTCTTTTCAAATATGTAACGTAAAATTGACAATTTGTTGTCGTATTTTGGAGAAATAAGCTGAAGACCGAGCTGTAGACACCGATAAGAAGAGGAAATTGGCTTAATTGTTTCAACAGGGAGAAGGTCTAATCTACGAAGAACCTTTGACATTGTGAAAATAGAATGCAAGGTTTACAAAGAAAGCTATTTCTTTTGCTGAATCGCCTTTTGGAGTGCATTTTCCAACCTTGTCCTCGTACTTGCTCTCGATCTAAATCATTAGTTTAAATATTGTTGTTTTATCATCATTATTTTCTTTAATTTAAAAATTCTATCCTCAACAAATTAATGCAATTTTTTCAGATTTGATTCGGGTGTTGAATCTGGTTCACTTGTTGACGAAGAAATGGACATTCTAAATTACGATGAAATGGTAACTCTTAATTAATGCTGTTAAAGGATTTGGTTCAGTGTAACATTAAACATAGGACCATTAGGCTCACCTTATTATATACCAGGTGACAAAAAAAATGTGGGATGTTTGTTTGTTTATTTCTTGGTTAAGAATTAAGCAATTTTAAAATTTAAGACATTGTGGATAGATAGTTGGTGAACTTAGATAAGAAAATTTATTTGAATAAAATCGTTCATGGCATTTTTAAGCCAGATGTGATTTTGTTAGAAAGGAAGAATAAAAGAACTTTGGAGAAACTGGTCCGCTTTTTATTCGTTTATTATTATAATGCAGGTGTGCTGTTTTCTCACCATAAGAAAATAATGTAGTCCAAAACCTGGACCATTTTCTCCAGGAACTCCTGGCTGCTTTATAACGACTGCTTTTAAAATAATCGCTCAAAACAATGGGACAGAGGTCAAATTAACCATGAAAAAATCCATGAACTAATTTGACCTTCATCTATCATATGAACGTAGAAATAGAAAAAAATGGTTCTTCTCAGACCTATAAACCGGCAAACATACCATGTTTTTTTGGGGTTACCTGTTAAAATATGTGTAAGCATTTTCATCAAGCACTTTCGGTTAGTATGTTAGTATGCATGTATGTATTTATATTGGTTGGCTATGCAATTTGTATTTGTTTCGTCACTTAGTTCTGAGGTTGCAGACAAAAATATTCCAAGTGACGTTGTTAGGTTACCATTTATTATGAAACTACAACTGGTGAGACAATTTGCAGAATTAATTTATTAACCTAAATAGTTTGATGGACTTGAAATATTAACTTTAAATAAATAATGTTTCTTTAAATTAACTTGAAATCTCACGGATTAGGGTAGTTGTTATTTCAAGATTTTGACAGGTAAACGTGGTTGCAAATAACTGGATGACATCCCAAACTCTCTAAGTTTGCCCTTTTTGGATGTAGAATCGTTTTGCGTATACAATTTGAGATTGGTAGTCTCATGGATTTCGAGTTACAGCGCTATATACATACATTGTTTAGATGTTGATGTGATGTAAATCATCGTGATGTTTAATATTTGATTTACAGAGTTTTAACGATCTCCTTCGCAAAGTTGAAACAGCAGACAATGGTAAATTAATGGAAAGACATGGCACAGTGTTAGCTGATCGGCTTGCCAAAGCACAAAAGTTTTCAAATAAGAGAAAAATTATTGGTGAAGATCAGCGTTTGGTAAAAGAAAGAGACGATGCAGTCAGCAAGGTAAGTTATTTTTACTAAAATTTATAAATTTTTACTTACTATCCATATTTCATTCTGTCTCTGGGGGTGACAGGGTTTAGTTGACAAAGTTTTTTGGGACTACTCTTTTATTCACCGTATTTCGTGGAAATTAGTTGTTCTTATCAGCAAATGTTTTTAGCAGATAAACTATATATTTACATATATATGAGCTTTCTTTGTCTGTGAGCATGCTTACAGCCTTTTATCGTGCGTGCACAGCATGCGTTTGTAATTTTTTGTTATTATGCTTGCACTTATTTTTTGCTTGTGTTGTATTTGTTGTAGCTCCAATGTTGTTTCGTTGCTTTGTTCTTCTAAGTTTTTTTGTTATTAAATAACATCGTAGGTTTTTGTTTTGTTTTGAAGATGAAACGACTGGAGGAAGAAATCAAAACTATCAGGAAGGAAAAAGACTCTTTTGAGGACAATCGAAGAAATAACGAAAAAACAAGATTAAAAGCATGTCAGGTATAACTATAAATATAATGTTATTTTTCTTTATGACTTACGTTAAAGGCGAACGTTGCTGTCATATGACTACATGATTTTTTATGCTGTATGCTATTTTTTGATAGGTCTAAATGTGCTGTAACGGAAAGGCCTAAATCTGCTGTTTGCTTGTGTTATGTTATTTCAAGTGGATTTTTATGTTATGTTATTTCAAGCATTTTTTATGTTATGTTATCAATTTTTATGTTATGTTATTTCAAGCATCTGGATATTTGCAAGATGCTTGCAACGAAGTTGATGATAAAAAAACAATTCCAGGAAGGACATTACTTTAAAGGAAAACTTTGCTGTCATGGGAATACATGATTTCTTTATACTGTGTTCTATTTTATAATGGGCTTAAATGTGATGTAACGAAAAGGCCTAAATCTGCTGTTCGCTCGATCCAAAGATGCTTGCGACCAAACTCGTACCCATGGCTATTTCATTTGGAAGAAATTGTATGAAATAGCCCTGGGTGCGAGGTTGCCTTGAGATGAAATTGATGATAAAAAGAAAAGAAAAGCCTGGAAGGATACAAAAGGATGAAATTCAACGACATGTAAAATAATATTGTGCCTTTGTCTACAAACTTTTTTGCCTGCATCACACCACATATGATGTTTGTATTGTTTCTTCGTTTCAGGCACAATTAAAGTCAGTGATGCACGAAAGAGAAGACTTAGAAGGAAAAGTTCAAAAACTTAAAGAAGAACTAGAAAATCTTCGAGTTTATTACAGGTTGGTGTTCCAGGAGTGAGCAAGTTATATTGTCTTTAAATTTAAATCAATGTTAATAAGCGATTGTAGATACAATTTTTCGTCCCGAAAGATGGACTTGTTGCATTAGCGGGGATATTCCTCTTCTGCTTTTTCCCCTGAACGAAAATAATGCAAAAATTATCTTGCTCTTTTCATTTATTTGTGAACAGTTTATAAATATAATATTTAAACAGATATATAATTTAATAATTTGAATTTAATAATATAATTTAAACATATAAATATAATATGAATGTTGCCAAAGATGGTTTAACTGATGAAAACTCTCGAGAGACATTGTCTTTGCAAATCTGCAAACTCTAATAAATCAATTAATAATTTTTTACAATATTTTTAGTTTTCCATATGCACATGGCCCTTTCAGAAGTGAAGAAGTTTAATTATTGGCAATAAATTTTAATAACTTTTCATGTGCGATTGTAGAAACAGGTTAATTTTGCATTTTTTTTACACAAGTTTACACAAATCATTATCACAAGAACACAATTTGCGAGATCAATTTAATTCAACAATGGATAACTTCGAGGAAAAACTACGATTAAAAGAGGGCGAAATACAGTTGGCTCAACGAAGTTACGACGAAGTTGTCGCAAAAATGAATTCTTTAGTGAGAGAGAAAGGTGTGATGGCATCGCAATTAGAAGATACGTTGAAACAACTAAAAGACGAAAAACTGAGATCAGAAAAGTAAGTTGTTTTTTTTTTTTGCAGTTTAATATTATGCATATATTATGAATCATATGAATTTTAATATTATGCATATTATGAATCTTAGATAGAAAGGCGTCGCCCTGAATTGACCATCAGGAACGTGATTCATTCAAAGCCATTCAGGGCGACACCTCTAGATTTTTCAATTTTTAATGTTTTTGTGAAAAGTTAAGTAAAAAAGGAAAAATAACTGGATATTTTTGGGAAAGTAAAGTGCAAGATAAAATGTCTTTAAAAGCAATTTGCAATATTCCTTTTTTATTTTCGTGTTTTGAAAGTTACATATACATACTGTAATGCCTCGAATAAGCAGCCCCCATCGAATAAGCACCCCCCCACCCCCCATCGAATGAGCGCCTATCTGTTGCAGGCCAATTGTAATAAGCGCCATTAAATAAATGATTTGGAAAATAAGAAAAACAAAGTAACACTGTTTTAAATATTTCATGGATCTTGTTGACATTTTTGAGGTTTACATTTAATTTATTAATTAAATAAGCACTGCGAACAAGCGCCCACCTAAGCATGCTCAAAATTGAAAAGTGCTTGGGCGCTTATTTGAGGAATTTGCATTTTACTCCTACTTTTGATGACGTGAACATTTGCTGAACAGCTCTTCATTTTTTTGACTGTTCAATGTTTATATTGTATTTTATTAATAGTATAAATAATGAATAGCACCAGTAAATAGTAATCAATGCCATATTTTTATTCACAGTATATTTGGAAGGTTTCTTTTTTGTTTATGTTAGGTTAGAGAGACTTGTCAATGTTCTTCGGAAGAGAATTGCTGGAAAAACACAAGAAGAAACAGTTTGATGTGTATCAACCAAAATAACATTTTTACGTGTAAATATTGCTGACGTCATGATATGATGGACCGCACCGAAGGACGATAATGTAGATTATACGTTTGTCCACCCCGAAGGAGCTTTTGGAAGAATTTTACGTGCCAAGTGAATGAGAAGAAACAGTGAGGTCAAAATATTTTTAGAGTTGTATTATAGCTCTAAGATGTATCCTTTTGAAGAAAGGTTTGGATATTATGTATTTATTTATGTTTAATTTGTCACACTTTATATATAGGTATATAGGAATATTTATCTTTTATTTTTTTTCATACCACTGTTTCGGACGGAGAGCCAGATCTCAGGCTAGTTATAGTTATGATATGATATCATTTTGCACTGCACATGCTATGTAAATAGAGAAATTTTAGCTGATGATAAAATTTGGTGATGTTTATACACTGAATGAGGCCTGTAGATCTAACTGACATGTTTGGTTAGATGACACACAAACCTGTTGTTTTGGTACACACTCTTTCATGTTCATTTTTATTCATTAAAATTTTTCGTTGTTTTTATCCCATTTACAGATTTTATTTTTTACGTTTTGTTAGAATATGCTCTTGAAGTTGATATACAAATTTTAATAAAACTTAAATTTAATGAATTTGTATCAACTTCATATTCAGGCGTTTGTAATTCGTTTATTTTTTATTTTGTGGCAAAACGAGGCAATAAAAGGAAGTTTAGGGAAATGTTATAAATCGGTATTGGAATGTTACTCTGATAATCCAAACACTGTAGGCTATGTTTTGAAGTAAATTATGAGGACTCGACTCTGGAGAAAAAACTGTTTTAAGGATAGGATAATTTTGTATTTTATTGCTGAGTTGATTTTTTCACTTTTGCAAATAGCCAATCAATTCCCAGTATTAAACGTGTGATAAAACGATGTGATAAAACGTCTGCGATTGGTTAATCTCAAAATGTAAACAAACTTCAAATTTGTACGCTCTACCCGATTCAGAATGATGTTAACTTTTGCAAGTCTATGACTCTGTGTAACATTTTAATTTTTCTTTTTTTTCTTTGGTGTCCTTGAATTCATGTATTCGAGGTTTTCCTAGACTAGCTCCAAGTCTATTTCGTTTGGTTTCGTTAATCAGTAAAAAATAAAAAGATGTCACTGCGGAGGAAAATACCCTGCGGAGGAGGGACCCAGGAAATAAGGTTTTCTAGAATCAACAACGTGGATTTATTCGATTTGGTCCCAAAAGGGATGGACGTAGAGCTTAGGAATTAGGGGATTAGGAATTCTTAGCTGCAAACTATTAGGGCATGAGAAATAAATGCTCCTTCTTTAGTCCCCAACGCCATCACCAACTCCGCTCAACTTGGTGGTGGCGTTGGGGAGGAGCGATACTGCGACCGTGCAATAAGTCTACCTGCTCTACACCACTGAGTATACCTGTTTGGTTTTGTGTTGTGTATACCATAGAATGCCTTTTTTTCTAATGCTCGAGTTATGGGTGTCGTTCTAGAAGCCGAAGGAGGTGAAAATAATTGACTTGTTTGAAGATTTCCTTTAGGAACATTTTAATACAGGGTGGCCCTAAAATATTTCCCTACGTTTGCAAAGCTGCTATGGAGGAGCTCTAGATATTATGCTTTTGTTTTTGCTTGATGTTGGTGTAACATGCTTCAAAATCTACAATTTTTGCCAAAATCTACAATGCAATCCCTGAGCTATGTAATATTTTTAGTAGATTCCACTAGCAGAAATCTTCTAGTTTGGCTTCGTCGAGTATAACTTAATAAATAAAAATTGCAACCTCTCTCTCATATCAAATTCAAGAAAAACAAAATCATCAACACTAAAGCTCCTCAGCAGCTTTGCAAACATGGGAAATTTTCTGAGGCACCCTGTGCTTTGCTCCTCTATCGACAGTCTTGTGTGTATATTTCATTGTGACCATTTGTATATTTCGTTTTATGTATTACGTAGGACTTTTTACTTTTAGAATACAGACTCAAATTAACGATTATATTGATTTGTAAATATCATTGGAAAAATTCGTCAAATTATGGTCGAAATAAAAAGTATTTTTGGAGGGGATTTCTCTTTGTTATAATTTTGGTTTATTTCCAGTATATTAAATCTAGACTTATTTCCTGAACCATTTGCCCTGACCTCCAGAATAAAAGACAAGCCTTGAAACTTTTTAAAAATGCAGTTTAGCGAATCCTGGAACTGCGATTTTTAAATTCATACACAGTTCATGGGACTTGGCCGTGACAGAAGTAGAGGCAAGGTCTACCTCATCAGCCAGCTGCCTGCGCAGCAAGATGTTTTGTTTTTTTACAGTGCCTAAAATAAATCTCATTCAACATCTGCTGCTAGGTTAAGAAAAACTATTATTTAAAGTTGAGTGGTTTTTGCGGGCTTCAGTGCTATTGTTTTAAACCCAGTGCATACCAGAACGGATTCATTTGTTGATCGGTTCCTAAACCAGTGTGGATAGCCTAGGCCTTACGTCCACGGGAGAACCGCTGGACCCAATCTGATAGCCTAGATTACTCATTTTTATCTGGATCATGTGTTTACGCGAGAGCCAAATGGATCGGATCCAAAAATGCAAACTTTCTTGCGGGTCCAAACTAGCGCGGATATCAGATTTGGTCCAGTGGTTCTCCTGTGGACGTAAGGCCTAGACTTTCCGTGTTCCATACTTGGTTTTTTAATACACTTCTGAATAATGATTCCAAAAAATATCTTGAAAATATGTTGTCCATGACAAAAATTTTTGTAAACTAAAATTGCTGTTTCATTTTTGTAAAAATGCTGATAAAAGAGAAAGCAATTCATTGTGGCTGCATACATAAAAAAAGCGTTTAATTTTCAATTTTTGAATTTCTGTCTGCGTTTCCAAGCACCATTATATCCATTTCATAAAAAGCTATAACTTAAGAGATCCAAAAACGCAGTTTATACCAAAATCCAGACCTCTGGTTTGAGGCTGTGTGCAAATTTGAAATTTCAGAATCAATATCTCAACTCTAGATGCACAAATATAAACAAACCAGGTATCAGATCGTTGATACGAGAAAATAATTTTTATTCTCGCAAAGAGCGCAAGCAATCCATCTTTTCAAGATAAATCTGCCATGATAGAAATTTGTCAAATTTTTGATATATTGCATTTTTGATTTAGATTCTGCGAACACCATTTAGTCAGAGAACAAATTTTTGCTTTTCTACATATTTTTTGTCAAAATTACGACAATACAAAAATTTTAAGTTTATGAGGGATCAGACCGCAAAACTTTTGCTAAAGTCAAGATTTTGTCCTAAAATCATTTTCACGGTCAAAGCTGTTTCAAATCTTTACAACGCTATAACTTTGTTCTCAGACTCAACTTTGTATACTGAATCTAAATCAAGAATGCAAAATCTCAATAAATTGATACAGTAATGGCAGACTCATCTCGAAAAGGTGGATTAACCAAATTTATATTCTTTGAAAAGTTTCCTGACCACTAGTTTCCTGACCACGAGTTTCTATTTACCCATTGATTGTGGCCATGGCAATTTGCATTTACCATGGCAACGTGAATGTTTGAGGCCTGGGCTTGTGGACACAAGAGAACGCTTTCGTTTACCGACTTTAAATAATTTAAAAATGTTGCTGCTTTACTCCAGAGAAGGTTTCATAAAAAATTAATGTTTGAAACACAACACTGATACAAATTTTTAAATAGCACAAGAAACAGCGAAAGGTTTCAAAGACTTCACTTTCAAAATATGGCGACATACGGTGACACGTCAAAACCGATGATCGGGGCCATGTTTAGAGGGCCAGGTCCTTCGTATGGCCTACCCGATACACTTGGATATCAAAAGCATGATTTTACGAAGGGCAAAGCACCAGCTTACAGTTTTGGTACCAAAGGAAATTCTAAACATAAAGATGAATGCAGTCCTGGTCCTGCATATTTGATACCGGACAAGGTAACAAGATGTGGTCCTGATGGTGCCCCCAAATTTTCATTGAAATCAAGACCGACGATTACAACAAGCTTCCGGACACCAGGACCTGGTAAGATGAAGGTCATTGTTCATAATATGGCCTCGGCTCGCAAGTTCAGCTTATAGTAAACAGTACACAAAGTCTGAATTAAAAATTTACCTTGAACAAAAAAGTTTTGTGGTATTAAGAATAGTAATAAATTAAATATATTATAGGCTACAATAAGTGTTAAGACAAGAAGATTTTGCAAAACAAACAAAAGATACTAAACTATCCCCTTCTTTCTGGTGTAATTACACCCAGAAAAAAGCTTGAATTTTCTACACCTAATTGGGCTTTGTTGGAAAGTATGCCGTCTTTTGCTGATCATAAACAGCAAACAAAATTGATCAGTTGGCGAGCAGCGAACTCCAAATTGTTCAAAAGCAGTGACCATAAAATATAAGATAACAGACCTTTTTATTTTGCTGCAAGAAACATGCTGTAGTTGCAAGCTGCGATTGAGTGTAAAATGCCAAAAGACCATTTTTTCATTAAAATAAGGGTTTCTCATGCATTTTTTTTTGGTAGAAGCAAATTTAGTCCTGGTAGCCATTTTCTTCCATGAAAAATTTAAGAGAACAGTTAAAAGAGAGAACCACGCTGCAGATGAGCATGCCAAGCCCTGTAGTTTTTCTCTCTAATTGTTCAAAGTTTTTCCCCATGTTTTTTGTGTCTGTAAAAATGTCTATCTTGAGTGTTGGGAATAGTTTTGGTTATTGTACTGTTCTGGAAAAGAAAAAATTGTTTTTGGCATTGTTAAATGGTTTTGCTGTATTCTGTTGTTAAAATTATCACAGAACTGTGGAAAATATATTATGTATTTGTTATTCCAATGCATTATTTAGCTTTCTTTCTTGAGAAATAGTAGAAGACCTCTTATTATAAAGTAAAATTTTGGTATCATTTCTTGACAAAGATATTGATAATATAATTATTTTTGTCATCAGATGCATATCGTTCTGAGAAGGTGTTTCCATTGAGAGAAAAGAGAGCCCCTGCATACTCATTTGGTTCAAGAACAAAATTTGCCCAAAAAGACCACACTCCATCTCCAAGCTCATATTCTTTACCAAATCTCACATCGTCCAGGGTACCAAATAAAAGAACCATGCCAAGCTATAGTATGACTGGACGATCTAAAATTGGTGGTTTTCATGAAGATTTACAGAAGGTAAAGCACTGTACACTTTTGTTTTTAGTGGAAATAGCCTTCTTATTTTTAGAGTTTAAAGTTTTTTATTTTGCTGGAAATGTTTTTCATAATTTTTGGAGAAGTTTTAGTTTGAACAAAAACAGAATAAAATTACAATCTTTATATAGAAAGTAACTATATATAAAAATTAATAGCAATACAGTTATATTTACAAATGATATGATATGCTGAGGTGTGCCATAAAAAAGTATCCTCCAATCAGAGAAGACCTTCTAAAATGTGGTTGTTTGCATTTACAGATCATATCACATGATACATCTGTTGGGTTTTGGTTCCCCGAAAGGCATGGCAACAAAACGTGTGTGTTGACTCAGATTGGAGAATATATGTTTGATTGAGAATGTACATTTGTTTATTTTGGTGCGATACAAATAATTTAATGAAATGATTTTTCTCCAATCAGAGAAGACCTTCTAAAACGTGGTTGTTTTCATTATACAGATCATATCACATGATACATCTGTTGGGTTTTGGTTCCCTGAAAGGCATGGCAACAAAACGTGTGTGTTGACTCAGATTGGAGAATATATGTTTGATTGAGAATATACATTTGTTTATTTTGGTGCAATACAAATAATTTAATGAAATGATTTTTCTATGTAAAAGAAAAAATTTACATAGAAAAACATTCAAAGCAAGGGAAAAGACAACATTAAAATGTTTTGTCACACTTAATTCTAAAGTCAGACAATGTAAAATTCTTGCTTTTTAAGCCCCGGCCAAATGGCTAGATTTTTTACTGGATTTTTCACCATACATTTCAATCTTAAGTTGAGCAGTGGCAAAACAACTGAATATTTTTGCTGGACTTTTCACTCGAGCTTTTCCACTTTTTGATAGCCTCAATTTCGATCCATTGTCTCTTGGTTGTTTTTTCGCGCAAAAACGAAAATAACACTCAGTTCAGGAAAAATAGCGATAGGAAAACATAAATTATTTGCTTCACTGGCCCTCCTGAAAGAAAAGACAAAAAGTTGTTCTGTGTTGCTGCGAAAAACATCCCGAAAAATATCGATTAAAAACGCTAAATGTGAATGCTCATGCTAGACATTGTATAGCACCTGGCCAAACGACAACACCTCTGAGCTGAACCATAAAATTTGTATCCCCTACTCTCGGCATTTTCTATCAAACTTCACTTGACAACAATATTTGAATTGTTTGTGCATTTGCGCAATATTTTGAAAATATTGCGCAAATGTCGAGGGAAAACAGATTGTCTAATCTACGAAATGTTGTTCATTAAAGATTTGAAGCCAAA
>JAYJMH010040565.1:0-15180 GCA_036873815.1 Phacellophora camtschatica | reverse complement strand
CTTTTTCGGTGTTTCCATCACAAATCTAAATTTGGAATGATGCAATAACTGAACTTCACACAAATTGCAACTTTTTTCCAAACTATGGCAAAATGAGATCATTAATTCTGGGGAAAAAATGGTATTAGACTAATACCTTTAATACCACCCCCAGCCGCCACTGTATTAATGGTATACACTATAGAGAAAAATCATCTGATTTTAATTTGGCAAAGATTCCCGTGAAGACGAAAGGCTGACTTGAGAAGACGTTGAATTTTTTAATCGGCCTTAGCCACTTCAAAGTTCCATCATACAACAACAAATTAAGGGCCTGTTCAAATGAATCTGCTAAACAGGCTGGCTCGATAAGAGATATCTCGCTACCTTAAGGAATCAACAGCAAAACAGGTTTTTACTTAGATGGAGAAGCGAGCCAGCCCGGTAAGCAAGATCTCGTCGGTTGTGTGGTTAAATCTCGCTTGGCGAGATAAAAACTTCTCCATATAAACGCTCCAGTCCACTTACTGGGCTGGATAGAAGCAAAATGCGCATGCACCGACTACTCGATTTATTATCCGGTTTAGCGGGCTCATATAAACTTAATATCTTACTCTAACTCTTTCTCGGCAATGCTTGGTGTGAAACCAGTACTATTAATTATGGTGTAATATCTTTGGTTCCAAGCCGAGTTATTGCGCAGATCTTCTTCAAGCAGTTGTGTGACGTAATGTAGTTCATTGTCCCACAAATTGAAGCCTTTTATCACTGCTTGTCTGTGTTGCCACGCATGGTAGTTTTTAGGATCTTTTCTTAAAATCTCAGCGGTAAAGTCCAGCTCTCGAGATGGGTCTCCAAGCCAGCTAACAATCACACCTCTGTGATACCTAAAAAAACAAAAAAACTATCTTTCAGTAGACTCGCTACACAACTCAATTTGTGGCTACTGAATTTATTTTTCAATTTCTTTTTTATATAGATAGAGCAGTTCCAAATAAAATTGTTCTAAATTTGGCTACATTTGTATGAGACAGTATTTAGTACAAATCGTTTATAACTTTATTGCCTCTCAAACTTAAATTTCTTGACTCTTATTCGCTAGGTCCATGGAGAATATTTCGTGCATGAAAGGTGTGTTAAATCCATTAAGTGTATTAAATATTTTAATTGACAGGCATTGTAAGTTTTTGTGTGATAATTTATAGTTTTGATCTTCAGTAGAAGTTGCTCATAGCTGGATGTATAGTCATTATGGGCAATAGGGATGTTCAGATCTAGAAAGACTATGACATAAAAAACAATTGAATTTAAAATTTAAAGAATGAACTTGCAAAAAAAGTTGTTCTCATGAGGCATCAGAACGTTGTGCGTTGCAAAATTATATTTATGGAATCAAAATCCCAGACCCAAAAATATAGGACATGCCTCCTTACACAAGTCAGGTATGGCTCTTCTGTAACACACAACCACATAAATGAAGTTCAAAATCACCCACCATACTTGGTAGTTCTTTGGTTGCTCTCTAATCACATGAGTTATGTAATGCAGCTCAGCTTTTAAGTCTTTTTCCAATGACTTCAAAATTTCTCTTCGATAATGCCTGTCAAAGCAAAAACACAACTACTTGTTTAATAACAAAAGGATCTTGTTTGGAGTGCATCACTAAAATAGATTATTTTGTCATCAAAAGTTATAATTTCCTGGTGATGACAACAAAATGTGAAAACTTTAAAACAGTAATATTTTGTAATACCGTAAAGTTCTATCTAGCCCTTCTCTTTAAAGCCCCCTTTCTAATAAATCCTTTTTTCTGGCCAAATTTTGAAATAAGTACCCTCTATTTTAAATTCACCAAAAACATACAAAAATGCAACATCTAGATAAAACAAAAACACAGTTTAAATGACCACAATTTCACTACAGGAAATTATATATTAATCAGTGGTCTCAAATTTCCAGTTTCATAGCAAAATATTGATCCTCCCTTGTATCCCTGTGCCCTGTAAGTGTACAGGGACATGTTTCTTAATGATGAGGAAAGGATTGGCTTAATTATGGCAATAGCAAAAGGCCCAATCCAAAAGATCCTATGATCCTGAAAATAAAAATGATAAAAAATGACGTAATAAGGGAAGTTATTTCACTTCCAAAATCAACTTTTTAGAATTCACTTCACAACCTCATACTCATTTTTAAACTCTGAATCTAGTAAACCTCCCTAATGTAAATTGCTTGACCCAATGACCCCCAAACTTGTACATAATGACCACACAAGGTTAGGTCACCTACATCCTAGATGTGACATTTGCAATGAAAGGAAACATAAAATGAAATGTACATTAATTTATGTAAACATAAATTTTTACCAAACAGTATAATTAGCTGGATTCATTATTAGTGCATCTTGTGTCAATTGTAAGGCTCTGTCACTTCTTTCATCAGATTTCATAACTGCTCTAAAATAGTCATAGACATCTTGAACTGCAGAAGGAAATAAAACAAAATAAAGAGGAAGTCCAGACCAAGGAAGACTAGAAATTAAATCCCAAATAATAATTATTTCTATTTTTGAATTAAATAAATGACATCCAATTCTAAATGACATCCAACAATTTTCACCATAAAATTTATAAAACTTTCATCAATTTTAAAAACTTAGTTTGCATATGAATTAAATAAAACACAGATGGACAACAATTTTATATGATCCAAGACCATTTAACAAGATGTCTTCAGGGTGGGATGGTTTTTCTTGCTAACTTAAAAACACTCAGTTTTGTAGATTTATTTAATTGTATGTTCTTCTAGCATATACAGTGGATCTTTTACACACTTTTAATGATTGTTTTTGGGTACGCAAATATGACATTTTTGGTGCGCGGTGCACATTATGCTCATTCAATTTTAATAGGTATGTGCTCATTTGGTGTACATCTAAAAATGGAAAATATAATGTTGCTGAATATGATTAAACACAAAAGAGGATTTGGCCTACCATGTGCAACTTTCGACGACATGCAAATTTGGTGCACAACAGAAATGTAAAGTTGGTGCGCAAAAATTTCTTACATTTACTTGATTCGGTGCGCAGTTAGCAAAGTTCCCAAACTGGCTTCCCTCTTTCTTTGAGGAGGGTCAAGTTAATTTTCTTAAAGCATCAAGTCACCATTTACTTCGCTGGAGCGCCCAAGAATTAATATTTTTCAAAAGGTCAAGTCATAGTCACCCCTTATTTTTTCTCGGGCGTTCGATCACATTAATTAATTATTTTTTTTGATGAAAGACCAAACAAACACCAATTAATTCACCACTTTCCTCGTTCAGGAGCCCAAGCTAATTTTCTTCAAAAGGCCAAGTCACCCCTTACTACTCTTTCGGGGTCTCGATCAAATTCCTTGTGTGAGTGAGAGTTGATTGAGTGGGTAGGTGGGTGGGCCTAAGTCACATCGGTTGTTGTGTATATTTGTAAACTAAAGTCAAACTTACACCGTTCACTGTATGCAATGGATACCACAGGAAATGGTCCATCATCTTGAGGAATTGGTACTACATCTTTCCATTCTTCTCGATCACTGTATGGCACCCAATCCTCGCTTTCGGATTCAGAAGAAGACATTTCTCTGTGACAATCAAAAGTTTTTCTTCTAAAAGGCCAAAAAAGGAACCAAACAGCCCTTTGACCAACAACAACAACTTTCTTGATGTCAGTGGAAAATGGTTGGTTTCCGATTCTTGGGTACCCTCACTGGGTACCCTGGGCGAGGGCGGGTCAAACACAGACTTAGCCCATTAAGAAAACCTAAAAGTATACAAAATTCTAAATATTTTGTACCCCAAAATATACCTTTATGAAAGTGAAAATTTTCTACATTTAATGAGCAATACTACACACTAAAGTGCTGGTGTGACTTCATACATAACAGCGGACACCAAAAATTACTCACACACTTTAAAAATTGAATTTGGAGCGTTAGTAAGAGTCTAATATTTTTCAAGAAAAAGCCAAAAATGTTGTGAAGAACAGATTTATTAAGGACACACAACTTTTTAAATTGGGTTTAAAGTGTTAGTAGAAACCATAGTCATATACATTTACGTATACATTTGTTACATATGGCCAAAAACGTTCAATATTGGCATATTGGACAGAGTTCAAAACGAATACAAAATGTGCATTGCTATGAAATGAATATATTTTATCATATATAAACCGATGACAAATAATTGATAATAGCATTAAGTAATCTAAATAAATCAAAGAATTTACGATTCAGTAAAAATACAGCTAGTCTTCATGTTTGCTGCACATGGAGATGCCAAAAAATGTCTTTTTCAATAAATTGCGTAATGCAGTAAAAACTCTACTATTAAAAGATACCTCCAATAACAGGGTCATATTTTGTAAAAGAATACCACCTCCAGAAAACGGACACCTCTCTACAACACACAGTAACATTTGCTCTGCTTGTGTCCGTTATATGCAGGTTTCAAAGTTGGCTATTGCACAAAAACGACGGTTGGTTTCTGCGACCCAATTCAACCAAAATGCCGAGCATAATTATCAGAAAGATGAAAGTGAATGACGAAAAAGCACGAATTACTGTGATCACATTTCTCGTGCCTCTTCTCTCTGTCATTTCACTTCTCATCAAATTTTGGTCTGTATCAACATCGTTTTTATCAGAATGTTGCATCGTTTTGGAGTCTTCTTGCTTCGGAGTTTCAATTGCTGCGATGGAAGCGGCCTTCTTTCGAAAGCAGGCAGGCAAATTAGATTTTCCAGCGTTTTCGAGAAAATGGTTTGTAACACACGTTACAAATATTTGCGTGGCCGTGAACAAAAGTATCGAGATTAAAAAAGTCACGACCAATGGCGTGTAATCTGATGTTTTGGGAACCGAGCCAAAGAGCACGTCAAGATACACGATTTGCGCAAGGAAGCACGTTATCAACAGAGAGAGACGATCACTGGAATCCTTTGGAAGCAAAATTGCACAAAATATCAGTATGCATAAAAGAAGGAACGGACCACAAATTGCCATCAAAAAGTAACTTGGTTTTCGCGTGAAAGTGTATGTTCTCTGAAGAAATGAATCTTTCCAGTTTGTTCCGTAGTTCATTATGTTCAATGTCAGTGCCATTTGCTTGTCAGATTCAAGCTTCCAAAGTCCATTCCCTTTTGCCTGCCTACCTTCCAAAACTTGTTCGTATTCATTATCGTTTTCCATTCTTACGTCGCTGTGATTGTATCCAACTAGCATCAGCTGTACACTGCACTTGTGTTGGTCTAATGGAAAGTAGCATGAATCCATTTTACACTCTATTTTCATTGCCTTAGACACATCGTACCTCACGGTTCCGTCACTAAATACAATGGCAATAGCATTGTCTGCTTTTGGCTCTAATACCAATGAGGCTAGGCTGAAATGAAATACGCAGAAATGAATTGAAGTCATAAGCAATATGACTCGGATGGTTTATTTCCTAGGCCTAATTGTTTCCTAGTGCCCATGCAATGTAGTATCTACTATTACTATCCTACACCATTTGCCGCATCATCTAATGCAACGTACTGTATGGAAAATCGATCATTTTTCAATCACATTTTTGCAGCATACCCCAGACCAACTCCATAGACTTTACAAAAATAGTGGCGAGTTCTTCCTGTGTTGTGACGCATGGGCACTAGGAAACAACAGGCATCAGAGTAAATAATTGCAGGTGCATTTGCCTTCAGATTAATTCTCGTGACTAGAAATTAAACTAAGTTCTGCAGTTAGAGTTATTTCACAAGTTCTTCCCTTGCTTCCTGCATTTTTTTTTTGGTTATTTGGAACTCATCATCAACCATACTCAAAGCCAAGACTTTAAGATTTCTGTGGAGAAAAAACATATTTTTGCTTTTGCGGAGGAAGATGTTTTTATTCCTGTGGAGGAGAATGCTGTAAATCGATCCCCCGCAGATACTCCTCCGTAGAGGTAAGATTAAAAACATTCTCCTCCGCAGAAGTAAATAATGTTAATATTTTTGTAACAAAAACAAAGTGCCTGGGTTGCTCATGCTAATTCTTGTTGAAATAAGTAAGTTTCTGGTTTTGTTATTCTGAGTTCAGTGTTGATCTCAGGGAGGGAAACAATTTTTTTAAGGAACGCAAGAATAAATTTTATTTTAAAGAACACAGGGAAACACGGATAGTAGATACCTAGTTGGCACTGCTATCGCTGGTGTCCAAATTTTCATTGGGTTAATGCTCATCTGATTTACTCCATACTTCGAATCATTCCATGCCATTAGCTTGTTTTTCCAACTCTTAAAAAATGAAATAATGTACAAAACTTTAACCAAATTCTAACGTTGAAGCTAAACTAAGGCTCTGATATCAAAAAGCATTTCAGGTGATGTCATCACAATATTATTCAACAAAATTAAAACTTTCATGTCTGTATGAAGGCTGAAAAAAATCTATATTTGTTTAAACATTGTACAGTGTATACAATATTTTAACAAATTTGTTTTCCTCCAGCCTGAGGGTATGCTATACTCCCTGTAACTCGAACCACCAATCGACCAAAGGAATTAGTTCGATATAACGATTGTTCTAGTAATCGAGGGACATTTGAACACTGAATGGTCGCATGGGACATAAAAAAAGTTTGAGCTATCAAGATTCTAATCTATAATTGTTGCTTGGCTTTGTAGAATCCATACCTAATTTCATTTGTGCAGCGATGGCTAATTTGTGTAGGTGAATGAGTGAAAATATGCAGTGATATACAGTAACAGTGCGTGTAGTGATAAAGTCTCTGTAGAAAAATCTATTTTTGGTAGTAAAATGACCGTTTCTAGAGGGCATGGTTGCTTTAGACTCATTACATAAGTTCCCTGTACTTTCGCTCTTTGTTGTTGTTGTTGTGTAGCGGAGGAATATCAGGCGGAGGAGCGAATTAACGACTTTTGTAGTGAGTTTGTAGTGCAATTGGAAGGGCTTACTCAGCAAAAAGAGAGTACCAATGGACCCCTAGAACATTTTTTTCTGTCAATATGTGCAGCGATAAAAATTCTTAAAATTTAGTATGGTAGAATCAAAGACAAGGGCAATGCAGGCAATGCTTACATACCATTGATACCCAGATACGAAGATCAACTTCTCCTCTGCTTGCATCCTGAAAAACAAATGAACTGGAAAGAATTTTCATAGGCAAACCCAGAGAACACCACACATCTTCCCAAAATACGTTTTAGAAGCTTGAATATTTAGAATATTTTAATTTATTAGGTTTTGTCAATATAATTTTTAGCAATTGTGAATCATTTTCTATTATACATAAGTTTGGGTTTAAAAGCTTATTTTAGTAATTATTTTGTATTTAGATTTAGTTTTAACGGGAGGCCCCTCGAGAAACAGCCTTTGGAATGACTCCCAGTATTAAAAGTAAAATTGAAAGTAAGTCACAAAGGAAATCTTTGACGATCATTTGGGAGGCGGTCGCCTCCCCCTGTGTCCCCCTTGGCTAAGCCAGTGCTTAATGGTTTAGAGGGTGATGAATTAAAGTACTCGATGTAACTAAAGTGCTTGATGTAGCTAAAGTAATCAATGTAACTTAGATTGGTTCTCTGTTTATTACTTTTAAAACGTCTTTAAGGCTTTCTATAAAAAGATTTCTAGTTCTGAGTATGTACTTCACCCAGGTTTTCAGGTCCTTTGGGCGGCGCTTGGAAGTAGACTGAAGTGGGCATGTCTGTTCAGGTCTGTATTTATTCTTAATCAAATACGGTGTAAAAATGGTTTGCTAAATCCTTCGGCAACTAATTCTTTCCTTCGTCTACCATCACATTTTCGTAGGGCTGCTTGCTGATTGGATGTTTCTTTATATGCGGGCATTTTACTGTAGCAATGGGCGTTTAAAGGTCACATCAACTTACAACATCAAACAGATGAGCAGCGACGTAGTTCGTGTATATGATCAAAGGCTTTCTCCCAACCGGGAGCTTTTCCAACACGTAAGGATCTTCTGGATGATAAAGCTTCTTCATCAGTTCATCTTGCAAAGATGAAAGGCTGGCTGTTGACATTAATCCAATCATGTAAACAACCATAGTAAACCCTTGAAAAGAAAATGAATAATCTTCCATGTAAAACACTAGAATTATTATTCTTTTGCGTACAAGGGTGTGGGGGGGTTTAAAAACAATCAAATTAGTGTGTATGTACTTTATGAATGCCCCCTTGTGATTTTATTTTCTGGGTTGTATGTTGCATTTAATAATTAATCCATGTAATTAGCCCATTTCTCTTTTAGCAAACTTTAAGTAAAAGAAATAACAATAATAATGTGCTCTATCACTATTGCTGGGGAAAAATGGCTAGTCGTCGAATTGAATCTCAAATCTAAATAAAGCAAGCAAAATATTGTTTTATTCTGTACCAAAATACTGGGACACCCCAAAATCTCCGTTTATATATCTTTTATTTTTTATTGATTAATGAAACGAAATAGACTTGGAGCAAGTCTATCTGCGACCAACTTTACTTGTCCCAAACTGGAAATTAAGATTTCCCTCATTCACCAGCTTTTAAGTCAGTTTATTACAGGAATACCATTCAGTTCCAGTCCATTTTTTGAAATTAATACAACCTGCTTTGCTTTTCCTATATTGCCTTGGGAGTTTGATTAGCTAATCTTTTCAAATTTTAAACTCTCAATTCTCAATTAAAGCAAGCAGATTGCATTTCTAATTGGCTTGAATAAAAACTCACAAATTACGCAATTTTTATTTCCAGTTTTGGACAGGTAAACGTGATTACAGATGAGTGGATGATTTCCCAAAATCTAAATTTGCCCTTCGGAAGTAGTTTTGGATACAATTTGAACATTTCAGCCTGATAAATTTCAAGCTGCAACCCTGGAAAACGGAGGTAGTTTTTTTATCACCTGTAGCCTTAATTTCCAAAACTGAATTGTGAAGCGTGAAATTTTACTACACGAAAAAAAACTTTCTACATTCATCAGCCTGAGGTCATGATGAGATGATGTACTATATGAACGGTTCCGTACAAATATACTTACGAACAAAGGCCAATTTAAATAAGATCTTCATTGCAAAGGATAACCAAACGACCACAATTTGTCAATGTCTTTCCAGTTTCAGTAAAATCTTTCCATCACATTTCGTTTGTCATCAAATTATTTTTAATAATTAATTAGAACTACTAAGTATACAAAATGCTCTCATATAAGCAGGTGTTATTCCATCGTCAATATATACTGTTCGGTAATTTTTTCATTGCAAACTAATGTCTCGTTCAATTCGTGACCATCCCCCTCTAGGGCATCCCCAGGGCCAGCTTTGATTTCAAGTGCAAATGCACGGGAGCTGGAAATATTTTTGGGAGAAAGCCCCGTGGCTGGGTTCTGAATCAGTATGCCCCGGCGCGGGGAATTTTTCTTTGATATCTTAACATCTTAATCAAACATATTAGCAGAGGAGGCAAAGGTGTAGGTAGAGGATGCAAAATTATTTCGTGCAATAAAGAATACTGACAGGTTCATTGGACATCATTATTCGACCTTCATGTGTTCTAAGGCAGCTCAAAAAAGCTAGCCTCAACTAACGTGCCCAGTTAAGTACCATAAAATCGGTTCTTTTCGCCAGATATTTTTAAACGAAAGTGTTCAAAGACGAGGACTACACTGTCGATCTAAAACTACCAACCTTGTTGGTTCAAGAGAAAGTGTGGGGAAAAGAACTTGTTTAGGAAGAATAACTATTCCCGTTTAAGATGTTATACTTCGTTTCGGTTTTGGTTTTAAAATATCGTCTTTATGCTCTAAAATGTGCAAGTACGTAGGCCGAATCACTTTTTCGAGGCTCTGAAACCCAGGATAGCAATGAAACTAGTCCGTGAGGGACGGTGTGATATCGAAATAACTTCTAGATCACTCACGTTTAGTTTTAATATTAATAGCATAGACACCTTTTACAGTTGATGTTTTCCTTTTTCTTGAACTGCCCATTGTTTGTGAATTTCAGGGTTTTATATATGTAAGTAAAACAAGAACAAAATCAAATTGGCTCTTTCTAAAACTGATGACGATATACAACAGACTTCCTTTTACATCAGAAAGAGCCGCTGGTTCAGTTTCCTGGGAAGATTTCTCCCTTCCCTTATACGGCTTGAACTCGCAGGCGTTTCTGTTTTTGCACGGTGTAAAAGACGAGACCGAATCAACCAGGAATGTACCAGGTGGCCCAGAAAATGTCCCCATGGGGAGGCTTCTGTTTTGATGATTCTCAAAACAAAAGGTCAGCATCAGCACAAAATCACAGAGGCTTAACGTACCCTCCCCAAATATATGACGGATAATAATTCTACATTTTGTTCTTAAAAAGTCTTTTGAAATGTTAGTTTTAAGAACGAATAATATTTGTCATATATCTGGGGATAGCTCACGTACGTTTCTAAGATCCAGTGCTGACCAACGTTCGATCGAGTATCTGAAGATTAAAAAAGACATTATAACAGATTTCGAATGGATTTGACCGATACAATTCAATTTAAAATTGCATAATCTATTAACATAATTCCAGGGGTATTTCTTATTCGAAAAACGTTGAAAACTGCTTTGTACCAAGAACCTGGGGGGGGGATCAGTATTATATTTTTGTGTCTGGGATTTCGATAATGTATTTTTGGGTCTGAAACATTTTCATCAAAAAATATAATTTTGGCTCTAAAAATTTGAAATCTTTTATTCTTTGGATAAAATATATAGAAATATTGATAAAAAGAAGTTATAGGCAACAAATTTACATCACAACATACACAACGCTGATAAAGTTTTGGATTTGCGTTTTCGTTCCATTATTTTTTGGTCAGCTCAAGATTTCCTCTGACACGCCCCCCCCCCTTACCTAAACAAGATGGTACTGCCCCCGGACCAAGAACACTGCATCTCTTTCCTGGGCCCTCGACCCATTTCATAAACTCTTGCGTATTTATAATATTAACAAATTATTCGGAAAAATGTATCTAAATCTTCGGAAAACTAGAAACAGGTTTGGTCCTTAGTCCCTGTGGAATATACCGCACGTAAACACTGTTTTCCCGGGTTAATTGTTCATCATCAGAATGAGATTCCGAAAGGGATCGTAATTTCTTCTTTGAGTCTGGTTGTCTGAGTGTATCTTTCTGTGATCTGACTGTTTCTACTGGGAAACCTTTCGTGGATTGCACAATAGGTGAACGTCTTTTCGACGAAGAAAACTGAGTAATTGCACTCGAATCGTGATTTAACCCCAAATTGTTCATCTTTGCTAAATTTTGCGGACATTTGCGGCGTGGTACCTGATTAGATTCCATGTCCTTTTTATCAATGTCTGTTACAAAAACGGTAAGCCCTAAATTTCTATCTTTGTTATCTCTATTAGTTGAATTTGAAGATTTTTGAATGACACAATCGCCAGAAGGCATTTTATACTCCATTGGTACATTTAAAGATATAGTTGAGGCTGAAAGTTCGTGCGACCGCTGTGCCATGGGTATGGATAGTTCAGAACGTGCACGGACCAATGACCCGTACGTATTTAGACTCGTCCTCATATCGAGATAGGGAAGCGGGATTTCATCGTTTACACTAATACTTCTTTGCACACCGCAACCAATTGCTTCAGAAAACTGACGATACTGTCTGAGACGTGACGAATCCTCTCGTTTTCCTTTTTCTTTCAAATTGTCCAGCTTCTTTTGAACCTTTTTCATCTCTCGTTCCATCTCGGCAACATGCATCGTTCGTTCTCTGTCGATGTGCTTTATGGTCTTTCTGTAGCATTGTCCCTCGTATATATTAGACGCATACAAATTTCCAACATCTGAATTTTTTTGGAGAAGAAACGATTCGTAAAAGGATTCTTCGGCAGGAGTACGTTTCTGGTCGATCACCTCTAAGCTTGTGATGTTCTTAAATTCCATTTTGCAAGATTGAATTTCGATCCAGTCTCGAATTTAGATCCAGATTCTGCAGAAAAAAACCAAATTCACTTTCAGAGCAGTATTTGGTAACTTTAGTTTCAAAATATAACTTTAGTTTTAAATGGTTAAGTACTGCTAGCTTGATCTAAATAGACTTTATTGGCCTACTTTTTGAATACAGTAGAACTCAGATTCCCCGCTATTAAGAAACTGAATATTTGCCTTGAGCTGCATTGTTTATCAAATCATTCCATCGTTCTTCTATTGTTCTTCCAAATATTCAGTTTCTTAATTTGCAGTGAAAAAGGAGTTCTACTGTACTTGGCCGCGAACGAAGAGTCGGGGTCGTCAGAGGGTGCCTATTGTTTTTTGCTCATTGGAACAGGACTGTTTGGCACAAATATCACCCTTTAACGGATGGGTCTCCACCCAAGCACAAATCTGCTTCGCTTGCTGCTGTTGCATATGATAAGCTATCTGTAGTGCCGTCAGAACCAGGGAAAACTCAGCCCTCCCAATGATTTTAAAGTAGTGGAAGCTTGTTTACAATTTTTTGCATAGCCTATGGTCACTATTGTTATGAAAGCAATGAGCTCACCCCTCCAGAAGGGGCATTGTTTTGAGATAAAACGAATTCTTTGCTCAGAGCATAGTTAATAGAAATCTTTCTCTATTAACTATGTTCAGAAATAATGTTCAGACATTGATTAGCCAATAAGCTTCAGGAAACCATGGCAATTTGATTTTATGAATAAATGTTCTATCAAAATTGCTTCATTTGTAATCCATTTTTATTCCATGAGTATCCATGATGTTTTAACGCTTTAAAATTGTGCAAATCGTCTTAAGCCTATAATTCCTTGCAATAAAATCTACCTTCGAAAGACATATGTATCAAGGGAACTTATTATTTATAAGACTTTAATGAATAACGAAATTTAAATGTTGTCCATTATTTATTTTCGTTGCTGCTTTAACAATTACTAGTTGCCGCATGATTAATTAAAAAAAAAAAAGTGTTTTTTTAATCAATAGAAAAAATTAATTTAGCTGTTAATGAAGACTGTGTGACTCGCGTGAAAATGATAGGCCTACGCTGATTGGTACTTCTAACGACATTAATGATTTACGAAACAATGTGCGAAAACGATGAAAATATTATCTCCATTTGCAGGGCTGTCCCACAAAATCTATGAAACATGAAACTACAAATCTCAGATTATGCATAAAACGACTTACAAAGGGAAACCTGAGAGTTTGAGATATCATCCAGTCATCTGCGACAACGTTTGCCTGTCCAAAACGCGAAATAGAAATTCCCACAATTCATGAACTTTCACGTTAATTTGAAAAGCATCATTTATTTTCTGTCCTGCCTGAATTGCCTAAATGGGGCATTTGGAGTTTAAAATTTGAAAAGCTTAACTGATCAAAGGTCTCCAAGACGATATAGGAGCAATCCAGTTGTCTCAATGTCAAAACGTGGACTGGAAATGAATGGTATTCCTCTAAATTGACTTGAAAGCACACGGATGAGGACTATTTTCATTTGCAGCTTTGGACAGGTAAATGTTATTATAGATGGTTGGATGATACCCCAAACTCTAAGTTGGATGGGTTTCACTAAGGTGAAGGGCATACAGACAGGGCCGTCCCCATACGGGGGGCACTGTAACCCCCAATACTTTATCTGTCGGCAAATTTCTGATATATCCTAAACAAAGCATGCAAAGTTCTGTCGGAAGATTTTTGTATAAATGTCATCATTTGACCACTGATTCATTAGCAAAAAATCCGTTCGCCGACAAGCATTCTTGTTAGAAAATATGACACGACAGACCATGCGTTCTACAGTTCAAATGTTTTCTCAGTGAAATCCCTGTTTTTGTCATTTCCATCATGTGTTAGAAATATACTTTTGAACTATAAATTGCTACGCCAGCCTCTAACAATCTATCCTGTAGTAAAACTGAAAGGCTGGTACCCAGGGTACTAGCAATCTTAACTTTAAAAATTTCGCAAAACAACTCCCCGTCAATAGTTTATTAATGTAATGTAGAAACCAAAATATGGTCACGACAGTTAATCTAGTTGTCTGAAATTGTAATTTTGCTGAAAAATTCATTAGAATTCAAAACAGGCTCGACAACTATTCCAGCAATCTAAAATTTTAAATTTGAGCTAAACCTTTATATCAGATGTTTGGCCTACCTTGAAGGTTAATCATCGATATAAAACATATATTGGAGTCGTTCTTAACTAATCTGAAGGGCATGGCCACAAACATTTCCCGGGGGAATACCCCAGACCCCAGATTCTACTCGCTCCCCTCGTCTACGTCCCGTAGCCCTTTTATCGGAAGAAACACCATCTTAAAATAACACCCTACGTGACAAGCTGCAAATTACTATATGTCCGACTGACGTTGTGTTAGGGCAGCGTTGAAGATTCGGTCACGTGGTAGTTCGATTCCTTCTTAGTAACCACGCCCTTTTTGGACCCCCCCAAAAAAAATTTGTACACAAAGGAACAATAGAAAAAGCTGAAAATAACAGTAGATATACGCTTTCAATTTACCCACTCTCCTTCAGCTCGTACGTACTTTATGGATGCTCCCATAGGAAGCTTTATTTGCATTATGGAAAGACGGTAGCTTTCCCTTTTCTTGTTGAATTTTAAAAGGGTTGAATTTAAAAAAATTTTATTATAAAACTAATTTCTGATTAAGCATGTTAAATAGAGATGGACATTGAAATTGTTTCAAAACCCACAAGATATTGAATCAGCATGACTATTGAATGAAGAATGAATATATAATTCAAATTCCACTACATTAAATAGAACTCAATAAATACAACCAATAGAGAAAAATACAAATTAGTATGATAAAATAATACAATTGTAAATAATTAAATAAAGATATCTGGTGATAGATATAGTAGAATTCTTAACGGAGGAGCTCTCAAAGTAGATAAACTAACGAGAAGAGAGCCCCATGTCATAAAACCCATTAATTTCAAGTTAAAGTTAACTAAAAATTTTAGTATTAACTTTTTTAACAAGGTTATCTAGTGATTCAGGCTCGAAATAAATATTTGTATCATCTGCAAAAAAGTAGAATCTCAGTTTTTTTGAGACATTTGGCAAATCATTAATAAACAGTAAGAAGAGCAGAGGTCCGAGTACTGATCCCTGAGGCACACCACATGTTATTTTCAGGATATCAGAG
>JAYJMH010040554.1:0-15185 GCA_036873815.1 Phacellophora camtschatica | reverse complement strand
TATTTCATCAGCAATATTTACAAAAAAATCATTAAAAATATTTGAAATTTTGCCTGGTTCTGATGTTACATTTCCTTCCTTGTCTTTGATTTTGTTAATCGAAGAAGAAGTAGAAGATTTATGAGAGATGATTGTCTTTATACCTGACCATAATTTTTTCATATTTTGAGTGTTAGTAGAAAAAAATTCATGAAAATAACTTTCTTTACTTCTTTTTATCTCATTGGAAACACGATTTCTAAGTTTTTTATACAAATTAAGGTTATCATCAGTTGCATTTTTCTTTAATTTTAGCAAAACTCTGTCTCGGATTCTCGTCATCTTTTGTATTCTACTATTTATCCATGGTTTATCTTTCAGTTTTATTTCCTTCCTACTCCTCTTTTTGATTGGTACATGCTTATTTGTCAGAGTACTAAGGTCTTTCAAAAACCTGTCAAATTTTTTGTTCACATCCAAGTCATTGTTTTCTAAATAAGTAAAGTTGATTTGATTAAATTCCTCAAGGAATTTGTCATCTTTAAATTTAGAGTAATCATATTTGATTTGTTATGACTGACCCGAGTGTTTTTCAAAATCAAGAACTGGGGAAAATGATCCGTAATTTGCATTAAGATATTGCCACTTGTTATATTAGCATTGGTAGCATTGGTGTATATGTTATCAATAACTGATGCTCTATGTTCTGAGACTCTAGTAGGATGGTGGATACAAGGAAGAAGGCTGTGTGAAAAAAGTTGTTAACAAAATCAGTTGTTGGTGTATGGGAAGCATAATCAAGTAGATTGATATTGAAATCACCTATTATGAATACCAGTTTGTTTGAAGATATTTTAGATAGAAAATTCTGAAAATGAGACGTGAGGTTATCAACATTTGAACTTCGGTGTCTGTAAACACAACAAATAAGAAAATCCTCATCCTTTTCATTTTCAATCTCCACCCATATTGTTTCAAAATCATCTGTGCAGGAATCTAAGTCAATTTTTGGTTTGGAAGTGAGAGAATTTCTAACATACAGACCAACACCACCATTTAGCGATTAGCCATTGAAGACAAAGCGAATTCTCTCGAGCAGAAAATCAAAATATGACTTTGTCTGTTTTCATTTTCTGCTTGAGAGAATTCGCTTTGTCTTAAATGGCTAATCGTTTTAAAATTGGGTGTCAATTTCACTATTATTACAAAATCTGTTCTTGCTAAACAACAGTGAAACCCGAGGTGAAACCTCGAGAAAGGGAAACGAATTTTTGTCGAATGTTTGAGATCATTTCAACTATTGAGATTGTTGCCAATTTTTTAGATTAGCGGCAGTCAGCTTTAATTAATGGGAAAAGAAGGTGGATGAAAAAACTGAAAACAACGAGGAGAAAGGTAGAACGCAAGCGTTCGTCGACGTAATTATCGGTAGCGGCAGCGAAGGAGCAGGAGGTTAACAAATTGGACAAAAAACGACTCCTGTGAGCGCTTTTAAAACAAATTGGCTCGTTTGAAAATAAGATTTTTGAAAAAACGGATTGGAAACCTCAGAAAGAACTTCTTTCTGCACAACGTGCTGTGCTTTTTTCTAAAGCTGACCTCGTTCTTCGCCATTTGCAATAAACATTTTACTAATAACTGTATGATGTTATTCAGTTAAAAACAGCTCAAGTCAACATTAGCGGGTCAAATATACTGTTGGTATTTCACTGTTTGTTATTATTAATCTTGTCATTCCTTCCCCGGATTTATCTTCTGCACTCTTCTTTTTATAAGAACACACTTTGTAAGAACATTGAGGCTCGAAATGTAAGAAATATAATAATAACAAAATAAGAACATTTGATTTGCGTCTATTTTTTGGTATCTCAGAAATTACAAGAAAAGCACGCAGGCGTTGAACACTTAACCTAAAACGCACTTTTAAATATGTTGTTGAGAAGGGTGGAGGTAGACTGGCTACACAGTCTCTGTATCGCTCACTGAACTGATATGTCCAACAACAGCGAGACTGTGTAGCCAGTCTAGGGTGGAGGTAACAAATGTGTATAAATTAATCCAGAAATAAGAAATCCAGCCTGACACCAAAGTTAGCTGTTCTGAGAAAACAACGTGTAAATCGTGTTAATATTTTGTTATTGGCAGTGGAAGTGCAAGCAAACCAACTTGATTCAATATAATATCAACTTCTATTAACATCTTAGAATTAAACTAATCATCAAAACGTAACGTTTTCTGTTGTGTTGTGACTTTTCCATGGATGAACTTTTAGGGGACTTGGAGGCTTTTGGCTCTCTTGGAGGTATTGCGGTTGTTATATCATGGATCTGAAGGCAGTTCTCTGCTTTTACAACGTTTCTATGTTCCCCAGTCAAGTGCTTTGACGAATTCTTCCTCTGAAAATTGTAACATTTTGGCTGCTTCAATGTGCATCTGAAAGATAAATAAAGTTTCGTGTTCTGTTGGCAAATAAAACGAGCCATTTATAAATTATTTTGTTTCGAAGAAAAATGAGTAGTTGAAGTCTCCTTCACAACGCAAAAGATCAAACGAAAAATTACAGGAAACCTTGCGATCAAAAGGTATCTTTCTTAAATCCGAAGATAAACCTTTAGTTCAAGTTATGTCGTTGTTTAATTTACAGTGCAACGGACTCTTGCGCGGGCTAGTTACTACTTAAATTTCGGCGAAATCATTCTGAAAATTCACTTCATTCAGGGTTGTCCTAGCATCACCTCCTCCCATTTTTTTAATCTGACCCGTAATCCCTGCCCAAATAGCAAGGGAGAATTTCGTAAAACACTATTCATGTCTTGAACATAATACTACGATTCTCGATTGCAAAAAATAGATTTCACATCTGTAAGTTCACTTGATCAAATCAAAATAAACACGGAGAAAAGCTATTTACGTTTTTGTTGATTGTGAATTTTGCTTTTTCCAAAGGTGTGAAATCTATTTTAGGGTGATAAAATCGCATTGTCACGTTCAAAGCTCCAAGGGCTTTATCGTCATGTTCAAAGCTCAAATTTTGTAAAACAAACGAAAGGTTTAGGCAACAGAACAACAAAGTTATTATTTGTTATTTTGGAAAGATTTTCACTGGAAAAATTGTTTCTCCGTTTGTTTTGATACAGCCGAGTACGCTAAAAAGGTGCAAAATGTTTTTAAATCAATTTCCAATCACTGTCAGTCTAAAATCCTGAATCTTCTGTCTTGCTTTGCTGCGTCACCATAGATTATCATTTAGGTCCCCCGAGAGTGGTGAATGTTCAATTCGAAAGTCATTCCCATTTTTCATAACATCCCTTGACAATTTAAAACAGGATTCAAGAAAACGTGTGATTGAAAAATAGTCTAGTTAAAAACGTCTGAAAAAGATGGCGTTGAATATCGTCGTAAAGTGAAACGTTGAAAGCGGTGATTAAACGATGCCCGGGTGCTACTCCAATGGAAAAAGAGACTAACATGTGGAGAATGGTAAGTTGTAGTTACCAGATAACTATGTTTGCACTTGCGCTAGTCTATGGTTGTTATTTGTTAACTGATTTGGCAATGATTGAAAGATTCATTCTTTGCATCAAGTACAACTGCTTGCAAATTCGTTTTCAAATTCGTTTGTCAAATGATTAAAAAAAGGAGTTGTAAAGAGTTGAAAAGTTATACTCAATACGACCCCTTGAAAGCAAAGTATGTATGGCGCAGCGAACAAGTCCGTCCCACGTTAATTAATTTTTTTTTTCTATCGCATTTTTGATTTATGGATTAAGTTTCAAACACCTTTGTTTTTAAGAAGTGGGGGTGAAATTGAGGTTGGGACTAAAAGAAAAGTTGATATATGTAATTTAAAAACCTCTCACATAAAACAGAGGCCGATAAAACAAATTTTGTTCCTGGAAGCATTCAATTTTCTGGTGAAAGGTTACTTCCAATTGACCCAAAATTCACAAATTTGCTTTTACTGTGAGCAGTTACTATACAGAAAATTTTTTTAAATGCATCATTCCTGAATTTCGAATTTGTTGTTGTTGTTAAAATAGCAGTTGCATGTACATTTTGCTTCAGGATTTACCTCTTTTATTATATTTTCAGAAAAACTTCAAATTGTTACAAACTTTTCCTGGGGGGGGAATATACAGCAGAAAATTTAATGGGAGCGGCGCTCCCGTGCTCCCAAAATTATAATCCCTTGGCATAAAAAATTGTTTTATTAAAAGAAATTTTCTTTGTTTCAAGGTTTGGCAATGAAATCCTTTTTTTTTTTATAAAATGATTGTTGTTCATCATAAATCTTTATGGCTTAAATTTTGCATATTATTAGGCTTGACAACCAGTATATCCTTGTAACTGGTTGAAAAGTAATTTCCAAACAAAATTCCCTTCAACATCTTAACATTAACATTGCTATTCAAATCCTGTATGTAAGATGATAAAAATGTATGCAATGGTACCTTTTGTCGTTTAAGAATATCAATCAGCTTCATCTGCTTTTTAAATGCATTCATCAGTTCATTTTTCTGTCTCTCCAATTTCTTATTGTCATTTATCACTTGGTCTACTCGTTTTCTCTCTTGATCGCTCATGCTCTAAAAGATGAAAATGAATCGTTCCTTACAATGAATGCCTGAAGATCATGTTTTGACTCTTTGTTATATATGAGAGTCTTTCTGTGCATCAAACGAAAATGTTAAATAATCCACGAATGCACAAATCATATGGCATTAGAGACCAGGAGACGTAGAGCCGCTCTAATAAAAATTTACAAAATCATTAATGGCCTCAACAAAATTCTAGTAGAAAAGATTTTTTAGCTGAAAAAGCAAAAAGATTTTCATGGAATTACAAGAGGACACGAGATGGCCATTTTTGAGAATTCAAAACGTGTTATTGATAACTGAAACTTACTACCACATAAATCAGTCACATAATTTTGAATTTCAAAAACATTTCATCTGCCTACCCTTGGGCCTTGGGGGACACAAATAGCTATTTGCCCCAGTAACTGAAAATTTTGAACTGTACTACAAAGGCGTGTAAATATTTTATTCTTGATCTTAACTAACATGCTGTTTTTCATTTGAAAATCCACAAATAAAATGTTTCATATGCTTTTCAAAACATTCGTATTCTTTCCCAAACTTGAATTTACGTTCTTAACAACAAAAAAATCAAAGAGAAAGCTCTGATTTGTTGTAATATAGGTACGAATCTTGCAATATAGGTACGAATTTAGTGTCTTTATGTCATTTGCGTCCTGCAACATTAACAAAAATCTGATTGTCTAGCGGAAAAGCGTTGTTTGCTGAAGATATTTTGCCATGTAAAAATCTGAATTAAATCAGTTAAAAACATTATTCGGATAAAGCTAAAATTAAAGAATACCTTTGAAGATTCTTTGGCCTTTTGAAGTGCTGCTTTGCTCTTGTCCGTTTCCTCTAATGCACGGTTTAACCTGAAAGTTGAATTTTATTTGGATGAGGAAATCGATGATGAACTAACATCTAATAATTTTGATAAACTTTACATTCAAGAGTTCAACTTTGTGTTCAGTTACTGCAGAACAATCTTCACACTTACATATCTAATATTTGTTATTCGTTTGTTACATACTGAAAACAAATTGTATAAACCACCAATCATTGCTTTTCAAGTTAATTTAAAAAAAGTTCTCAACAGATAGGTTCATTTCTCTACAATAAGATCAGAAATATTGGCTATAATTTCTTACGAATAGGTTCAAAGTTTATTGGAAAGGAAATTGTTAGGGGGGGTTTAGATCCAGACCAAGTACGAGTACGACATAGTAAACAATTGAATTAAAAATTTGAAGAATAAACTTGTGAAAAATGTTGTTCCAGTGGGGAATCAGAACGTTGTACTTCTCAAATCTGCAATGTGAAATTTATTGATTCTCGATATCTTGGGAAAACAAGCTAAAGATTCCGAGGAGAAAATAAAATTGGTTAAATTCTGACATTTCGAAAATAGAATATAAAGTTTACAAATAAAGCTATTTCTTTTCCTAAATCTCGTTTTGGAGTGAATTTTCCAACCTTGTTCTCGTACTCATACTCCTTCTGGATCCAAACCTCCCAAATATTAGCAAAAATTTAATTAAAATTGGAACACTGGAGAAGTTTGTGCGTTATTCAGCAGTGAGTTTGTTCACGTTCTGATATCTTGTTATCACATGATCAGAAATGCTGCAATCGGATTTGCTGTTTTTAAAATGTAAGCAAATCGATTTGTGAAAGAAATTTAAAATTCTCATTATGCTTTAAAATTCGTCTCTTCTTCAAGATTTCAGTTTCGGAAATATTGACCAACAAACTCAATCAGCCATCTGTCCATGTGCACCTGGTATACCATGTAGCAAGAGATAAAGGAGCTGGGGCCCTGCAGTTCGTGCCCTGCACGATGTGCCCTTTCTAGGGTGCTATTTTAAAGGAACATGTGTCCTTTCCCTACTAAACAATGGGCAAAGGTGCACTCTCGAGAGTCGTGTTCCATCAAGCAGAAATTCCTTATTACGTCCCTGCATGTACGTAGCTATTTATCTATCCGTGTCCACCTTAAGCTTGCCACGCTGAAACGAGTCTCCAAGTTCGAATGCAACAAATACCATATTTACCTGACTTCTAATGTGTTCATATTTGCCGATGACTGTTTCTTTTCCCTTTTAAATGAATCATTTTCCTGTAAATAAGACAAACGTGAATACATTAAAGAGAAGCACCAATAAGCTTTTGCTTAAATATAACCAGCTTAGGCAACATAGAGGGAGAGTTGTAGGCACTGCCAACGCTTAGGGGGCAGATTCCCAAATGCACGGGAATGTACTGCCAACAAATTGAAATAAATTCCCCACGTCCGTCAAAATAAGACCTTTGGAAAACCTTGTCGTTTTCTTTTAATACTCTTTGTTTTCATTTTTTCATCACTTTCTTTCCTTCGTTTACCCTTTTTACTTATTTTCCTTTGTTTTTATAGTTTCCTTTGTTTTGTTGTCAAAATATGATCTTGTGCAAGTTCTCGGGGTGTGCAAGTGTCTTGCTTTCCAGAAAGGCTACTTAAGCATACGTTGGAGGAAATGTGGATAAATTTTGATCCATGGTTGATGTATAGAAATGTAAGTTCACGGAAAACACGCACCAACAGTAAAAAATGAGCACACGGAAAACACGCACCATATTTTCGTACAAAAAAAAGTAATGAAAAAGACTTGAATACCTTTTTGAGCTGTGAGATTTGCTGTTCGGATTCTGAATTTTTTTGCTTTGATTCCTCGTACAATTTTTTCCATTTTTCTACTTGATTCTGAAAGCAGTTCACAAAACAGTTGAATCACTTGTGTAAATAAAGTGTAAATAAAGGATTTAAATAAAATACGTACAATATTATTTATTTATAAGCAACTAGGGATTTTCGGTAGTGCTGATGTTGCTAAATTTTCAGCAAAAATTCAAAACTCAAGTTGCTGTAACGGTTGGTTAGATGCTGGTTTAAAGTAGTGCTGGGTAATTGGAAATAGTATAATTGAAAATATTATTGGGCTTAAACAGTCCCAGTCATGGCCACAATGCCCCTACCATGAAAGCACACGAGGTTGCTTCAGTTGCAATTTACTGAGAGTTGCTTACTTTTCTCCCGTAAATTGCTTACTTCTATCTTATCCCAGAAGTGGCATTGTATAATTTTTAGGCCAGTGTCAAGAAGGGCAGATTTCATTTTCACCCAATCAGTGCATTTGTTTACATTTTGGTCAAATTGTTTTGGATTTGCCATGAAAGTTGGCTGTGACATCATCAATGAGATGAAGCTCATCCGTCACGTTCCCCCTCCCGTGCAAGAGGATTTTTGATTTTTGCCAAAGTTATATTTTTTTCCCCGTAAAATAGGGAATTTTCTAAATTTCTACCGTCTCGGTTTATGATACTGATATTCCATTCGAGTTTTTAAATATTTTTAAAATTTTAATATTGGCAAATATTGTCAACATTGGCATAAAAACTTCTGCCCTCAGACCTTCAGAACAGGTTCATGACAAAACTTATTGCTATATAGTCTTGGCTTAGAGTGAAATTTTTCACCACTTAAAGGAAAATCCAACATAACAACACTTTAGTGAGCAAAACTATTTCACAGACCCATGAAAAATTGCGTTTATATGTGAGGATAGACCCGATGAACAAAATTCGTTACGAGCGTCAGTACAGTTGCTTATAAATAAATAATCGTGCATTGTACATAAAAAGATGAATAAATGTTTAAAAGGTATCTGTTAAAAGAAATTTGTCAAGTTCAAATCCCTTGTTTAGATTACTAAAACGTTTGAGATTTAAAACAAGACTAATTAACTCACTTGGAGGTTCCCTTTTGTTTTCTGTAATTGTTGTTGTTCATCCACAAGCTCCTTCACATTTAGCTCTGACGCTTTGATCTTGCTTAGCTGAAAACAAAGGGAATACTTATAACACTACCCCGAAATAACTTTTACTCTTGATCTACATGTGAAACTTAATATGTGCAATATACTTTCGAAAGCCCAACATCTGATGTAAATTTGACATAAAATGATAGTAAATTTGTATGTGTTTGCAAATTCTAAATTGCAAAGGAACAATATTGTTCGTAAATTACAACTTAAAAAAATAACTCTTCTTCGCAGTTACAATTTAATAAATGCAAATAGCTTTGGCATCCTTGTATCCATGTGAGATTGGCAAAAAGATTGATTAAAGGGTGGTTTAGTAACAAGCGGGTATCCATAAAGTACAAGCGCAGTGAGGAGAAACAGAGGTAACGAAAAATTCATGGTCAGTTTGACAAAGCGTCCTGGTCATGGTACAGAAAATTTCATGGTCAGTTTTTTCCATTGCTTCTTTTTTGCACAAAGAGGGGGGGGGGGAGGAGGACGTACTTCATGAATGCCACTAGTAAGAAATTCCATAATGTGTCTAAAACTGGAAGGAAATAAACAAAATATTCCAAAAAATTCGTCCTGTCAAAAACAGTACAGTGTTCAGTATGAGAATGCTCAAATAAAACTTCGAGAAACAGGGTACACAAATTGCAGAATGGTTATCAGGATTATAAGACATTGCCCCTATTTGATGAAATATCCCTATTTGCACAAGAAGAGACGCCGAATGAAGTGGCAACGATAATAGAGTCTAATTCACATTATCGTATTTGCGGTTTACTTACTAATGAGCTATTTTCTGTTGACACTCTATCCATTTCCTCTTGCATCACTCGAAGTTTTGCCTTCAGGAATCGAATCACTGCTTCTAAATACACACGAAAAAAATAAAGCTGAGTTGCAAGTACACATCGTCGTTTGAAAAGCAACAATACCCGGGTGTGTCCAAAAAAACCTTACATTGGTTTTGCAGCTTCATTGCAAAAAACTTGAGAACAAAGCTCTATGTTATTACCTGCAATATAAAAATCTGAAAACTAATGAGCAAATTGTTCGTTAGTAATAAGGCTATGAAATATGTACAGAAATGCAATGAAATGCAATGAAATATAGTGTTGTCTACAAAGCTACAGTTGAAAAAACATCGTAAGTCAATCATGCAACCGATCTTAAAGACTATCTGCTGGCCGGCATGCTCTGCGCGCATAACCTATACCATAATACAATTCTTGACAGTCAAGTCAAAGCAAACACAGAATGGAGAAATGGCGCGCATAGAATGGCAGCCAGCAAATTTTCTTTAATATTTTTCTTTTATAAAATGAGATAACTAACCAAACTAATTTTCATAATATCCTAAAAGTATTTTTTATAATACAATACAAACTCCCTTGAAAGTACCCCTCCTTTTACTTTTTATTCCATTTTACCGCGATGGAGGTTCCATTACATTACCTGGATTCATTTCATTAGCAACATCAGGAATGACATCTTCGTTCATTCTCGAAGGTGTATAATGCTCGTCTGCCATCTCTTGCTCCACTGTGCTGATAGTGTTTGCAAAATTAATCCTTTCTTGTAACATATCAACAGTAAGGTCCCCTTCACTGTTCTGAGTCATAAATGCACCTTGATTGGAGGCCTTACTACTTGGTCTGCTTCCGGCTGAACTACAAAAATATTTACTTTTTCATTTAAAAATCAACAAATAAACACCAGAGGAGCAGCCCAAACGCTGATTTTTAAGGGGACCTTCCAAAAAAAACTTACAATGATTTGATAAACTTAAATATCTTTAAAAACTATTTGGCTGCCCAAAACATTTTCCCATGTTCGCAATCCAACCAACTTTACAAGTCATCCGTATTCTAAACATGATACGGGTAGAGCAATGAAGAACTCTAAATCCAGGAAGCCATTTATGTTAAGATACCAGTCAAAAATAACCTACTTGAGAAAAGCTGCAATGAGAGGAGATATGGTCCAACAGAAGATTGTTTCACAGTCAAACTGTAGTTCCGCAGCAACAATTTCGAGCTTTAATTGAGCAAAAATGGCATTTTTTCAGGAAACAAGTGAAATACACTAGTATTGAAAAAAAAAGTTAGTCACGAGAACAAATAGAATTACTATGGTTCTTCATAGAACTTTAATTAATTACCTTGGCTTCTTTGATTTCACTCCACCTCGTTGTGAAGAAGTCGACCTTGCAGAAAGTGGTGGTTTCTAAATTAAAAAAGGCTTGAAACATTTATATCACATTTAGTTTAAAAACATCAAAAGGCAAAAACAATTAAACAGATTTTAACAATCAATGTTTTGGTGTTTCATTGTTTTTCATGTGAGAATTTTGAAATAATATTTATAGCTGAAATCATTGTTACCTGACCGTTCATTTCAAAGAAAATTCATGTCAAACTTTAGCAAAAGTGACATGCAACAAAAATAACACATGAAAAACAGGGTTTTTCGTCCAAGAAAACAAATGAAAAACTCCCTTCAATACCTGTAGACCAAGTAGCAGGCTGAATGAAAAAAATCCGAGATAAATCTTACCTTGTTTTTCATTAAACCAGATGATGGTCTTTTGGTAGTCTGAGTTTTGCTTTGTGGTCTTGAAGTACTGGAATTAAAGGAGATAATCAGTAATGGAAGACCGATATCGATAGATATTGTGTATAAAAGCTCATTGGAGGTGTTTGGACATGCTCTGTGTCTTGATAAAAGTACACACACAAGAAAAGAAATGCAGTATTATTTTGATAACCAAGGAATTTAAAAATTCAGAGGTGTTCCAAGGAAAACCATGATAAGAGGAAACATTAAAAGAACAAACGAAACATATATCGACTTATACAGCGCAATACAATATTTACTAAATTCTTTTTACATTTGCTGTACTACTGGGGTTAGCACTTCTTGCGAAGCAATTTTTGTATGGCTTATGAAAAACAGAAGCAAAAAATTTCATTTAGAAATAAACACTAGTGTTAGAAGCTAAAGAAACAAATTTTAATACAAAAGTTTAGCAAACGTTTTTGGTGGTTCATAGCCATTTTCATTGACTACTTCGTTATATATGGTTCTGAGTACAATACAATGATTCCCTCCAATCTGCAGTAGATGGCATTATAATAATATGAACTTCCAATATAGGTTAATTTTCCTTGCAAAATTTTAAAAGCTATTTCACCTTTTAGAAACAGGTGCAGTTGAAACACTTGTTTCGGGTTCATCTCTGTTATCTTCGAGATTTCTTTCTTGACCTCTCTGAAAAAAATGTTTTGCTACAAACTGGAAAATAAGTATTTTCAGGATATTCAATCAAAATACACCACTTTAACGAAAGTCCACCATTTTGGGAATTTTTCAAAATTTCAAGATATTAATTTTCTGACTTGAGATTTGGATTAGAAATGAAAAAGCGAGTCAATCTATGAATTTTCAGTATTTTTTCCTAACTACAAATGATTTTATCAGCATTTTAACCTTGAAAGATTATAAAGGATTTGACCGTAAAATTGTCTTGGGGTGAAAAATTTCATGGTCAAATCCCTTATAAATTCTCAAACTTTAAAACGTCTAAAAATTCAGTAGCTAATGATAGTTATTTGGAAATTCACTCATTTACAAAATTTTGTACGCGGAATCTGAATTTGAAGTCAAAAATTTCATTGAGCAAAATTTTGAATAAATCCATAATGGCGCATTTTGGTTAAAGTGGTGTATATAATCAGAAAAAGTAGAAATTTTAAATAGATAAAAAATACATGTGGGATTTTTAAAAAGCTAAAGAATATTTCTAAACCTAAAAACGTACCAAAACAGTTTCTGCTTCATTTATTAAACTTGCCGTTCTTTCTTCCAATGCAGCATTCAGGCGTCTAAAAACAAACCAGTTACAAATATTGAAATATTGAAAATGTGAATCACAGCAAAATTGACTTCTAGTGTATATTATCTGTGCAAGGGAAAAATTTCAAAAGGGAAAAATAGTTTTATATATTAAAACACAAATATATATATTATTAACAATTGTTTTCATCAGAAAATCATGCAGACTATGTTTCACATGCACATATAGTATGGTGTGTGGGAAACATCACACATGTTTCAATCTATCAATTTTTCAAGGTTACCTGGCCTACATTTTTTCAGGAAAATTGTACAAAAATATTTGGCAGCACAGCTTCCAATATTAATTGTGTAGTATCACCACAATTGCGTGGGCAAACAAACTCCCTCTTTCTTATTGAAATGTTATGTTTTTTTACAGTGCATTTCTGATGAGAAGCCATTAGATTTTTTAGATTTTAAATATCCTTTTAGTTTTTGAAATATCAAAATTTGAAGGTGAGGCTTTTGTGTGAAAAATGTTATTGAATTCACGAAAAGCTTTCGTAATTGTTTGATGTTGTTAGTTTGTCTTGCACAAATGAGAGAAGATAAAATTAATGATTACAGTAGGCGCCTGAAAATTAGAAAGTCTTTATAATTTTAGGCTATTGTTTAAAAACAATGAATCATTGTTTTTTCCATTGTTTTCTCTGAAATTTAGTATCTAAGTTTCTTAAAATTCTGCTTCTTATTTGCAGGTAACAGTGGTCAATAAGTGCCATGCACAATAAAAGAAGGTAATGCACAGTTGAAAAACAAAATGTATAAATTAAAAAAAAACAGACAATTAAAAAGACAAATTCACATTTAAAAATTAAATTAAATTTAAAAGAAGAACTCATTGAAACTCAATTCATTGAAACTTTAAACAGACAACAAATGAATGGCAGTCAAGATTTTTCAACATAAAATTTCACCATCTTGAAAACATGCTTACTTATGAAACCTCTCAATTAAGCAATCAATTATGAAATTACCGGCTGGTAACTAATTCATTGCTGTATTGCAACATTACAGTATGTGAATTTTCAAAAGCATAAAAAGTTTTTCATGGCTTAATTGTTGTATGTATTTAAAACATTATCATTGACTTTGCATCTTTCAACCATTTTTGAGTAATCAGTGATTTTATTTTCAGAACACGAACAAACAGCATCACAAATTCTCTTATTTTCATGCATTCAATTCAGAAACTGAGGTCTCAACTCTAAGTGAAAGCAAATACAGTACCTCAGGTATGGAACTAAAGAGATGTTGAGAAATAGGAAAAACATGTACATGTTTTGGCCGTTAAGAACTTTAAACAAGAAAATAAAAATTTTGTGTCACATGCACTTTGAATTAGAGATGTTTTGTTATTGGTGGATTCATTTTTTCTCATCACTCACATAAATTCCTCTTCTTTACTTAAAAGCTGTGTTGTTTTCTTGCTTCTTCCTGACAAAGCTTTCCTACTTGTTGTATCATTGCTTGCCATTTCAACTCTACAAATAAAATTAATAAAATAAAGTTTAGGCAAAAAGCAGTGGTGTAAATTACTGCTGTGCAGGTGTCTGAAGACTTGACTAAAAATTTTATTGTAAAATCAATAACTTTCAATGGAAGGTGAGCAATAGCATGCACATGCACAGAAACATTGCCCAAAAACATCAGGGAAGCAATCAATTTCTTGCCTATTAGATATTTGTTTTCAATGTTGAAGAGCAAAATATTTATCATTATTAATATTTTTTTAAACAAATCACAAGTACTTAATAGGATTGAGATGACAATGTGTTGATGATGATTACTTAAATCTTGCTTCTCGTGATTATTTGATGATTTAGATTTTATTAATATAAGTTATAAATTCAATGTGTAGTAGAAGTTAGCTAAAGGGTAAGTTCTATTATTTCTATAAAAGAATATATATTAATTTGTAAAAAAATTAAAATCAAGTTATACATGACAAGACTAGAATCATTTAATGAAATTTTTATTTCTAAAAAATACAATATGTATCGTAATACAAAATACTGTACTCCAAGTGTGATCCAAACAGATCCAAGCCAAAGTAAAGCATTGCTTTATCTTATCTGCTTATTTTGGGCCACACCCACCAGACAGGTAACACAGCCAAGTATAATAAAGATACACAAAAAATTCTAATTATCTACTAACAATAATAACCAAACAACACTAATAACTGACACATTTAATATCTGATTACGAATTATAACGTCACTATAAAATATTTATTAATTCTTTTTAACAAAATGAAGAAAATATTAATGTTTTGTATTGTATAAAATCTTAAAATACTAACATAACAAACAGTTATTAATAATATGTTTCTGGGCTGGGGCCACTTGACCTCTGAAATTTGCCTTTCCCAAAAGCTTGGCAATCAGTAAATTCAACAAATACAAAAGCTTACTTTATTTGCTTTTTCCTTTTGCTTTGTTGTCATTTGTTATTTGTTATTATTCAACCAACTTCACTTGAAAAGAAATAAGAAAGCGAGAAGTAAATAAACAAAGCTACGAATTCTAAACGAGGTTGTCCGTCGCCATGGATTTTTACGTGAAAGCGAGGATCTTATTGCCATAGGAACATCAGTACAATTCAGAATTGATCTTCTGCTCGAAGAAGGTTGTTTTGTTGCTCAAAAGAAAAAAGAAAAGAACTCAAAATGCACGGAAGAGCACCGCGAGCGCTAACAGTTCCAATAACTGGTACTGCTGACGATGTTGGACCAGGGACATATTGGCCAAACGCAGATGCATCTCGAAGAAAAGCTGGTGAGTGAGAAACTTTTAAGATAAAAGAGTACTAGAGTACGTTCGCCATGAAGCGGACACTTTTAGTAAAATGATAATTTGCAGGCACTGCAAAGTGTCTCAAGAAA
>JAYJMH010040543.1:0-15187 GCA_036873815.1 Phacellophora camtschatica | reverse complement strand
TATTTATACCTCAATTGGTAAGGCAATAGCCTTTGCTTTTGCTTCAATATATGCGATTTCATTTTAGGCTATTTTTACCTAAATTGGTAAGGCTATAGCCTTTGCTTTTGCATCAAAATAGTCAATTTCATTTTAGGCTTTTTTTACCTCAATTGGTAAGGCTATAGCCTTTGGTTTTGCCTCAAAATATGCGATTTCATTTTAGGCTATTTTTACCTAAATTGGTAAGGCTATAGCCTTTGTTTTAGCCTCAAAATTGTCGATATCATTTTAGGCTATTTATACCTCAATTGGTAAGGCAATAGCCTTTGCTTTTGCTTCAATATATGCGATTTCATTTTAGGCTATTTTTAAATAAATTGGTAAGGCTTTAGCCTTTGCTTTTGCCTCAAAATATGCGATTTCATTTTAGGCTTTTTTCATCGCAATTGGTAAGCCTTTGCTTTTGCCTCAATATATGCGATTTCATTTTAGGCTATTTTTACCTAAATTGGTAAGGCTATAGCCTTTGATTTTGCCTCAATATATGCGATTTCATTTTAGGCTACTTATTACTCAATTGGTAAGGCTTTAGCCTTTGCTTTTTACCCAAATCAAGAATTTTTATTTCCATTCCCATTTTAGCTCATTTTGTAAGGCTATAGCCTTTGGTTTCATTTTAGACTATTTTTTGCTTAATTGGTAAAGCAATAGCCTTTGCTTTTGCCTCAATATATGCGATTTCATTTTAGGCTAATTTTACCTCAATTACAAACAAACCAGAGTAATTACTTTTTTGCTCTGATAATTCCTTGTAATTTACAGAATATTGCCAAAATCTTCATTTTCACTCATAGCAATAATAGTAATTCTGAGGAAACTGGTGAATAAAGAAGACAAGAAAACCATGCACCAATAGGCCTTGTCGGTCCTTTGGTTAATGTATCTCTTGGGAAGAATATACGCAAAGACAAAACAATTTTGAAACAAACCAGACTAATTATTTTTTTGCTCTGATAATTCCTCGTAATTTACAGAATATAGCCAAAATCTTCATTTTAACTCTAATATATATAGTACACAATAATAATAGCAATTCTGAGGAAACTGATGCGTAAAGAAGACCCAAGACCACTTCGGTGGCACAAACTCATATTAAAATGCCCTTATCTAAAGGTTGGTGTTAGGCTATATTTTTCCGAAACTTTAATTGCCCGAAAGCCTTTGAATCTCTTCAAAAAACGTTCAAAAGTCATTTTGGCTATATTGTTTGTTCAAAACATTTTCTTTTGAAATTGAAAAAGTTGTCTAAAATTTCAATCATACCAAAGTTTTTGAACCTCTTCAAAAAACGTCCGTTTCGGTAATATCTTTCGTTTAAGATAAGTTTTCTAGTGTCTAGTGTCTCTCTTAAGTTAAGTTAAAATAAAATAAAAAGCACACACCTTCTCTAGATATATGACATACACAATCTCTAGATATATGACCAATGACAGTTCTTAGAAAGTTATCTTGAATGTGTATTTAAAAGAAAATGATAATTGTCATATGTCTAAAGTGTCATGTTACCTAGATTATGATCTTCTCTGGATATATGACATACACAATCTCTAGATATATGACCAATGACAGTTCTTAGAAAGTTATCTTGAATGTGTACTCGAAAGAAAATGATAATTGTCATATGTCTAAATTGTCATGTTACCTAGATTATGATCTTCTCTGGATATATGACATACACAATCTCTAGATATATTACCAATGACAGTTCTTAGAAAGTTATCTTGAATGTGTATTTAGAAGAAAATGATAATTGTCATGTGTCTAGAGTGTCATTTTACATAGATTATGATCTTACACCAACCTTATTTAAAGCCAAGGCTAAATAAAACAATAATACAGTCTCCTTTCCGTTCATGACCTCGAAAGCAATCTAAATAAAGCCTAATAAAGGTAATAATAATAATAATAATAATAATAATAATATTTTTATTAACAAAGTAGTGCTATGAAGAAGATATAAGGAAGGGTAAATACACCCCAGGGGGTGGGGGCAGTACCATCTAACGTGGATAGGAGGGAGAGCGCGTCTGAGGTAATCTTGAGCTGACCCAAAAATATAATAGCATGGCCCCTAATATGATGCAATTATTATGATGATGCAATTATTATGATGCAATTATTATGATGATGCAATTATTATGATGATGCAATTATTATGATGCAATTTTACTGCCGATAACATATTTTAATAACATTTCTATGCTATTTCTCAATATTTTACTAAAAAATGTAAAATTTAAATTTTTAGAGGAGAAATTATAATTTGTGATGAAGCATTTTTCAGAGCCAATTTATTTTTCATAGAATCAAAATCCTAGACTCAAAAAGATAGGACACGCCCCTCACTCAAGTCAGGTAGCACTGCCCCTCCCCTCTCTCTGGGAAATACACAAGCCTGGAGATTACCAGGGGGCAATAGAGGGGGCTATTATCTGCAATCTAATTAAATTCTAGAAGGTAACCAGAACTCTTAAGCAAAATATTCGTTACCCCCTGAAATTGATGTGAATATTTCTACAAATTACATTACACGCAAATTTGGCAGGGAGAGTAAATTTAAAAATTTAATGCACAGCTGTTTTGCTAAACTTATTACCACCTGAAAGTAATCAGAACTCCTGTAGAACTCAACTGTTAAGTGAACATTGGCAGGGGGAATACACACACAAGTGCGATCACAGTTTTGCTTAACTTATTACTCTCTGAAAGTAACCAGAACTCTTGTACAACTCAATTGATAAGGTAATTTCAGCAGGAAGAATGCACATACAAATGTGATAGCTGTTTTGCTAAACCCATTATCACCTAACAGCAATTGCAACTCTTATATAAATCAACTGACAGGGAACTTTAGGGGGAATAAACACACAAATGTGATCACAGTTTTGCTGAAATTATTATTCTCTGAAAGTAACCAGAATTCCTATACAAATCAATTGACAAGTGAAAATTAGCACGGGGCATACACATAAAAAGTTTATCACAACATTGCTTAGCGTACAAGATAAATCTTTCAATCTCATTGCCAAAAGGTTTATGCATACTTATATCGTTTCTCCCTGTTATTTATATTATTTTCCATTGGGCTATGGCATTTCCAGGGGGGGGGGGCAATGAATTAAAAACATGTTCTCTATTGACAAAGCAATTAAAACAATGCCATAAAATACCTTCTACTCACAATGTTTAAATCTATACCTCATTATTCATGTTTTTGCCTTCCTTTTTTTTTGGGGGGGGGGGGAGGGGGTATTTTTTCATGTACTCGAACTCGTCCTCAATCTAAACCTCCCTGTTCATACTTCTGCGCAAATCCAATATTCAACTCATAATCCATTTACGGATTCACACATATAATATATCCAGTCAAACTGAATCGTATGGCCATGTATATAATCTAATGAATTTTAGTTTAAATTAATATGAATCTGGTTAATCTGAAATTGGATTAAGTTATCTTGAAACAGATATCTTTATTAGATTAATTAGATAGTTAGTGTTTGCTTGCAATCAGATATAGCATCTAATGGAATTATTACTAAATGGTAACATAATCTAAAGATCATGATAACATTGAAACGGATTGTCAGGTTTACCTCTTACCTAAGCATATTTAATCTGATAATAGTAATCCTTCTGATTGCACAATAAGCCAAATGAGTAACCCTTTAGAATTGATCATAAAGGCAGTTAAACTCTCTAAGCAACGATGGGGTATAGAATACAGACTGATTGATATACTGATTTAGCCTAGGTTTGTTCTCACCAAGGATATTTCATGCGACCAATATCGAGAGAAATCTTGTATTGTAAGAACACAAGCATTTTGCTGCAAAGTTTTGAGATCATGAATTTTGCACTTTATTCCAAAATAAATACTTCTGTCTGGATTTAATACTGCCAGCAAAGATCATGATAATTGGAAAGTGCTGGCTCATCTTAGTGCGGAGATGTGTAACATGATGAATAAAATTATCTAGAGATTCATCACTGGGTGAAAATTAACTGGTCTTAGTGTCTATAAGCTAAGTTGACCTATTTTTTAAACATTAATTGAGCTGATGGGAAACTTTTGTTTTAGTTACAAATTTCTACATTTCAACATTCCTTAAATGGTTACAGTGTGTTTTTCAGAGGTGGCAGTTAACCCTTTCACGCCCGGAATTATTTCTGCTACACAGACAAACCATAAGCAAGTTCTATTTTGCAGGAGGTAGCACGTGCAAACCAACTTCATTCAAAAGATAAACTTAAGTTAAAATATTGGAAACTAATGTAAAGGTCTACCTCCTGAAAATATGAAGTTTTACCTTGCTTACCAATGGGCCGTTTGACCCTTCCCGGGGTGAAAGGGTTAACCTACAATTTGGAAAAATATTTATTGTTGTATGAATTATCCAGGCATTATCAATCCTACGTTGATTTTTCACTTTTGCCTTTACACTGTAGCTCTGTTTTACATTAAAACGTTAGCACTCGGTTTCTTATATTTCTCAATATTCTGTTTATTAAAAAGTTACTTGATCTCTTGCACGTGACTTTTTGCATATGACTTCTCACCCTCAATATTTGACCCGTAATCTCCGAACTTTCACCTTCAGCCTTTGACCCGTAATCTCCGACTCTTCACCTGTAGCCTCTGAAATTGACCCGTATTTGCAAAAGGTCAACCAACAATAAGGCTACAAATCAGTCAATTATATCTTTAGTTTACAAATAGAATTTCGGTCAGTGTGTGAAAATAGCAGTGTCCATCAGGCCAGATGTCCCTTCTAACGGATCAGGATATCCTTATGAGAAAGAAGAATAATAGTCAGCTCCGATAAGTCAAGTATAAAGGTATATATATATAATAAATAAAACATATATAACATTTGAATTGTAATCATATTTCCTCCAATAAAAAATGAAGTGTTCATTAGGTTTTTCAACATTTGGAAAATTATTTGGATATTTATGAAATTTATGATATTAAAAGATATTTATGCATTTTTTGGAAGTTTGAACTAAATTGCAAACACTCTAACATCAACAGGGTGACTCAAACTATCTCCATTTGCAGGGCTGTAGCTTGAAATCTGTGAGTCCACACTTCTTGAATCTTGAATCCATAAATCTCGAATTTTACGCAAAATTAGGGCTGATTGGCAAACTATGGGATATCATCCAGCCATCTACGGCCACTTTTACGTGTACAAAACTGGAGTATAAAATAAAAGTTGATAATATAAGGGGTAGCTTTGGTAAGGAATGGGATAGCGTTGACAAAGATATACTACTTAAAATGATTGGTAACATGGCTATTACAGCAAATCCCACAAACAATAATGATTTTGCAGAGGTAAAACACTAGAACAATAGATATAAGAACAATAGATAAAACAATAGCCTTTGTCTACGAAACAATACCCTGAATAAAATAATACAATAAAACAAAATAAAACAATAGCCTATAGTAGTATAATAACGATGCACTTATAAAGCGCTAATATATATATATATTCTGTAGTTGTTTGCAGGTTCATTTTAAATGATTCACTCTGATTTTGCAGAGGTGATTTTATTATAACTTGTTCCATTCAAAGGAGGTGACTCAACTATAGGTTTGCTAGATACCACGTTAGACCTTTTAGGTAATAATCCACAAAGGGGTAATGCCCCCACGTCTCCTCTCACTGTTCAATTATCGTTAGTTGTGTCCCGTGTATGTGTTATCCCAAGTTCCAAGTTCGTTTTGATTATACTCATTTTCTGTAAGTATTCAGCCTTTACAGCAAAAACCACAGAACAATAGATAATAGAACAATGAATAAAACAATAGCCTATTGTTTACGAAACAATACCCTGGATGAAATAATACAAAAACCTAACATTTCTTTCTAATAAATACCACTCTGTTGTGTGGCGTTTATCGGAGGAAGGTTTTACTTGAGAATAATCGTTTGTTAGAGGACATACGTAGATTTTAGATTGTATACATTTAAATTTAGATTTAAATTTAGCAAACAAACTTTAAGTTAGCGGCCTAATTTTACTTACCTTACTTATACAGTTCTCAACGTACAATATAAATCTTCCCAAAAGATTGAGAATTAACAAATTAATCAGAAACCAAAATGCATGTTCATAGGTGACTTAGGCATGACCTTTGTTTAGCCTTTGAACAAAATAAAAACACTAACCTCGTCTCGAATTCGTTGCTGGTGCTCTTCTGTTGCCTCGTTTTGAACCTTCAGATAATGCTCCCATGGCCATTCTCTTCTCAGGGGTGTCCTCGCCAATTTTTTCTTCTTCTCTCCTTTTGAGACATGCTGCTTTTGGGTTTAAATTTCTCTCTGTTGGAAATAATATAATCAACTCATTACCCCCTGAAACTGATCAAAACTCCTTCAATCTAAGTATACGATAATTGTACTATAGCAGGGGGGATACACATACAATTTTGGTAGACGTTTTACCTAACATATTACTCCCTATAAAGCAAGTTATAAATTACTTGATAAGTGTATCTTCCCAGGGATGTACTCATGAGAATTTAGCAGCGGCTTTGAGTGACATTACTCACTTGATAAACAACTTTAGCAGGGGGACTACTAATTGAAAGTTGATGACAGTTTTCCTTAACTGATTAACCCTTGAAACTGATCAGAACTCGTTCACTAAGTTAAGTATACGATAATTGTACTATTGCAGGGGGGATGCACATACTAATTTGATAGCTAGCTTGCTTTTGTATTAAAGAAGTTGTTTGTTTACACTTAAAAATTGCCTTTTAAATCAGAATGAAATAAAAACCATTTCGCATAAAATTCCTTGAAAATTGATATTCATAGATAATTCATATATCAAATTTCAAATAGTTGTTGATCAAGGGTAAATCCAAATATCTTAAATGCATGCTTATAGGTGACCATTAACCTCAGTTTAACCTTTAACCTCAGTTTAACCTTTAACCTAAATCAAAGTCTCACCTCTAACTTGGCCTTCCAGGCTTTGTATAACTGAAACCGCTTGGTGTATGACCATTAGCTAAAAGGAAAAACACAACTTTACACTTCTGAAACATCGCATCATTATTGACAAACCATTCTACACAGAAAACAAGTTAACCCTTTCACCCCCGTATTTATTTCAATTGAACAGGCAAATCATATCTAATTTCCATTTTGCAGGGGGTAGCACATACCAACTAACATAATTTTAAAAAATGAACCTACGTTGAAATATCTGAAATTATTATAAAGTTGTGTACGCGTTTACCTCCTGAAATTGTGAAATTTTATGTTGTTAAGTAATGGGCCACGAGGCCCTTTCAGGGGTGATATTTATGGCCCTTCTTTTTTGTTTGGAAGTGGGGATTCATTAGTTTGCTTCTTGTGGTCTTAAATATCATATATCATCAATTTCAAATAAAATTCAATTCAAGCTTGAAAAAATATTTTGCGACTATGAGGGATAGCTTTGGTAGGAAATGGAATAGGGTTGACAAAGATATACTACTTAAAATGATTGGTAACATGGCTATTGTAACAGATACCGCCAGTTAGTATGTAAGTAAGTATAATTTTGCCACTTAAATTTACACGGTTAAAAAACGAAATTAGAGTTATAAAATATTTACACAGTATTAAAATCACAAACTCAATCAATAAAAAACAAAAAACCCCAAACTAAAGTGACGGGGATAACGACAATTATGTCCTTGCACAGGGTGCATTGTGAATGCAAAGACTTCACAAAGAATCCACATGCGACAACAAATGTAATTCTTCAATTCTGATTTTGCAGAGGTGAAACACTAGAACAATAGATACTAGAACAACAGATAAAACAATAGCCTATTGTCTACGAAACAATCTGATAGTATCTACTGTAGCGTCTTCTCTCACTGCTCAATTATCGTTAGTTGTATCCCGTGTATGTGTTTTCCCAAGTTCCAAGTTTGTTGTCATCACACTCATATCCTGTATTGTTCAGCCTATACAGTGAAAACCCACAATAGCCAATTGTTTACGAAACAATACCTTTGTAAAATAACAATGCACTTTTAGAGCGCTAATCTATATACAGATATTCTTTGGTGCTCTCAGTGATTATTATTATTATTATTTATTTATTTTGTGATAAATCTGAGCGTGTAATCAAAATATCAATCAATACCTTTGTTTGTGGTTTCTCTGTTTTCAAATGAAGACTGCACATGCGCCCTAACTCCTTGAAAGCTTCGTTTATGTCTCTTACTCGTAATCTAAAAAGATAAATAAATATATCAATATCAACACATGAAATTATATAATATTTTCTATATAATATTTTCTATGTAATATTTTCTATGTAATATTTTCTATATAATATTTTCTATATAATATTTTCTATATAATATTTTCTATATAATATTTTCTATTTAGTATTTTCAATATAATATTTTCTATATAATATTTGCAATATAATATCTTCTATATAATATTTGCAATATATATAATATTTTCTATATAGTATTTTATATTATTGAATTTTATAATATATAATATCAAATTTTATAATATTTATAATATAATATAATAATATAAAATATATTTTATAATATTTTATAATTCTATAAGACAATTAAACAACGAGCTTAGACAATATATTTGCAATAGACCGATTTCCAGCCCTTTGGAATCGGTCAACAAGCTAAGTTGACATATTTCAAACATTAATTGAGCCGTTAAGGGAAACTTTTGTTTTAGTTACAAATTTCTACATTTGAACATTCCCTAAATGGTTACAAGTGTATTTTTGCGAGGTGGTAGTTAATCCTTTCACGCCCGGGATTATTTCTGCTAAACAGGAAAACTCTATGCAAGTTCTATTTTGCAGGGGGTATCACATACAAGCCAATTTAATTCAAAGGATAAACTTACGCTAAATTATAAGTAAAGGTCTACCTCCTGAAAATATGAAGTTTTACCTACGTGATTATCAACTTAATCTATGTGATAAGCTTACGTTGAAATATTTGAAAATAATGTAACGTTCTACCCGCACTGACCTCCTGAAAATACGATGTTTACGTTGATTTTCAATAGGTCACATGGCCCTTCCCGGGGTGAAAGGGTTAAAATACTCTGTTTAGTCTATCGCATACTTAAACTAACTCGTTACCCCCTAAAAACAACCAAAACAACACTGCAAATCACTTGTTGAATGAAAGTTAGCAGGGAGATATGTATGTATAATTTGATGGCTATCTATTTTTGATAAGATAACCAGAATTCCTATACAAATCACTTGATAAGCTAACTTTAGTAGGGGGAATACACATACAAAGTTGATAGAATTTTTTCTTAACTCAATAATCCCTGGATGTGATCAGAATTCCTATACAATTTACTTGATAAACAACTTTAGCAGGAGGAGTACACTTACAAAATTGATAGCAGGTATGATCAAACTATTATATTACTCATTTAAATTAAACAAGTTGCATCAACGTAGTGTCTAGGGCTATTTCATACAATACCCTTGTCACCTACCTGGTGGTTATGCGTTTTCATTGGCTTACAAGAAACAATCATCATGGAAGTCAACATTCGAATGAATCTCGAGAGATTCCAAATTCGAATATGAAAAACGATTAGCCAGTGTAGAATTCAAAAAATGAAATCTTTTGATGCGACATAAATTTAAGAGTTCGCATAAATTTACGCAAAATTTGCAGGTAGGTACTAGGGGCATTTCTTCTGAATGAAATAGCTCTGGATACGAGGTTAATAGCTCTGGATACGAGGTTAATAGCTCTGGGTTACGAGGTTTACTCTGCATATGGTGGCATGAAAATACGTAAAGATACTTGCTGCCCCGCAGTGGACATTGCTGGTCCTCAGCGGACATCATCGCAGAATCATATAAAATAGAACATAAATGGTAAAACGAACCTCTCTCTTTGGTTGTTAGCAGATCTGAAATATAATATGAGTGCGCTTACTAGTCTTAGTAATTTACCCCCATACAGAAATTGAATACCAATATAAAGACAATAAAAAAATGAACACTTCCAAGGGGGTTATGCTTGAAGAAATATTTACATAAATATTGCGAAATAGTTTAGTCACGTAAATAAATCCCCGTGCAAAAGTTACGTAATATTGCGAAATAAAATAAAAAGATTTCATTAGCCGGGTCACACCTGAAACCTATTGAAATTTTTAAATGAACAATTTGATGACTAATTTTCAAGGGGGGATGTGCAATGAAAATAAAATAAATGGTAACGGGTGGCCCCGAAATGTTCCCATCTTTTTAAAGCTGCTACGGAGGAGCTATGGATACCCTAACGTTTCCAAAGCTGCTATGGAGGAGCTTTGGATATATTCTAACGTTTCCATAGCTGCTGTGGAGGAGCTTTGGATATATCCTAACCTTTCCAAAGCTGCTATGGAAGAGCTTTCGTTTTGATATTTTTGCTTGACGTTGATTCTTTGACAAGAGGCTTCAACTTAAAGTCTGATACCTTGTTTGCCAAAATCTGCTTAGTACAGTAAGAAGAACCCGCCAATAAGAAACTTGCTTATAAGAAACCACAGGCTGATTTTTGACAAAAATTTGAAAATTAATTTTCAAAAGTGATTAAAAAAAATTTGATTTGATGAACTAATAGAAATTAATGAAAAACTAAATGAAATAAAAGAGTTGATGAAAACCATTTCAAGGAAATATAGAGTATTGCTACGATTGTTTTATCACATTATTGGCAGCATGGATCAGCCCAACTTTATCCAACTCGATAAAATCTTTATTTTTAAAATCTGGTTTCTTATCGGTGGGTTCTTACAGTAAATAGTCCGGGAACTGTACCAAAGGAAAACCAACGTTATGATGCCTTTCTCAACGGTATAACGTTGTATTTTATATATTTTTGGCCTCGTCGAGTAGAACTCAAATTATTAAAACAAATAGCGATAATTGTTTATCAAACCTAAGCTTCTTAGTTTATCATATTATATAATTATTATTACATATACCCGTATACTTATATGAAATCTATTGTACTTTGCATGTTTGTTACTGTTATTGTCATATCTTTATGTTGTTTTTACAGATTTTAGTTATATGTTGTTTTCACAGCAAGATATATGTTGGTATATGTTGTAGGTATATCTGTTGGTATATGTTGTAGGTATATGTTGTTTTTACAGCAAGATAAGCTTTGCTTTCCTCGGGTCGAATATTTTGCGACGTTTTTTGATATGGTAGTTTTTGCATACTATGAATAAAATTGAATTGAATTTAACTAGTGATTATTGGGTAGATTTTGGAAAGCAAGGTGTATAACTATAAATTGAAGCCTCTTATGTCAAATTCAAGCGAAAACAAAATGATCAAAACTCACCGTTGTGGGAACAATATTTTGGGCCAACCGCTACCTGTTTCCATGCTGGTCCCCCTGTAAGTTTTTGATTGTAAATAATATTTCAAAATGCAAGAGATAAAAGATTTTGGGACAAAGGAAGAGTGAGGAGTTGTTAAACATGCACAAAAACGTTTTAAATTTATTTTATATTTTATATGATTCCACGATGTTGTCATGACAATCAAATTTCCTTACACGTTGAAACGAACAATCAACGAGAAGTAATTCTACATATTTACATAAAGGTTAAAAGTTGAGAGGTCAAGGGTTGAGCGGTGAAAGGTTAAGAGGTCAAAGGTGAATAAAAATTGAGAATTTCAATAAAAATGGTTAAAATTTGGAAAAATATTTCCCAAGAATCACATTTCATGGTAAGAAGCCATAAAATCTGGAATCTGGTCAAACAAAATGATAATCTATAAAAATGTTGTCATGAGATAGGTACAGGTGTGAAACAAGGGTGTATGCATAGTTTATAAGAAACAGGTGTGTGTATAATTTGTTTGAAAAAGGTTTAAACACGTTTGAAATACGTTTAAAACAAGTTTGAAACGGGTTTAATACAGGTTTAAAACACGTTGAAACAGGTTTAAAACACGTTTGAAACGGGTTTAAAACAAGGTTCAATTCATACCTCGCACTTTTGTTGAATCAAATTTGATTGACATTTAGACTGAACCTTCCTAGATCATTCCTTTTCCATCCATTTTGAATGGTTATTAGTGTCTATGCTGTGTTTTGGTTATTAAAAACTACAAATGCCCGAGTTATCCTGCTGCCTGAGTTACCCTATCTGCCCTTACTTCCGACCTAATCAATGGTGCTCTTACAGCACTGTTTTTTAGTCAAACGAGAACTGAACTGGATATTGTTACCTCCAAATATTTGCTATAAGCAATTTTATTCAAAATAATGCTGAAAATTGGTTTCAAGAACGCAATTAATGCTGTAATGCTGTGAAAAACGAATGAAAGGCGTTTGCTGTGAACAATGAACAGTTCTTTTATTTCAAAAACCCAATTAATGCTCCAGTGCTGTGAAAAACGAATGAATGACGTTTGCTGTGAACAACGAACAGTTCTTTCACGTCGGAATTGTCCACGTTTTTACCCTTTTCCAGAAATTCTTCCACCAAATATTGAAAATAGGTACTCTCTTCTCTTAAAAAACTCCATCTACCCAATTGTATGATGCCAGTTTTTAAAGTCCAACGTAAAGTGAACCAGCCGAGATTGAGTCTTATCATTATTGGCACCAACTTTCAGTTACAAAATTCTTCCACCAATTATTTCAAAATAGGTGCTCTTCCCTTAAGAAACTCTATCCCATATACCCGATAGCATGACACCACTTTTTAACGTCCCATGTAAGTGAACCCATAAGTGAGCATTTTTGGCAGCAACTTCACTCAATAAAATATTTATTAATAATTTTGCAACTCACCGTTCCCTTGCGTTATTTGCAAATCTCCGTTCGTGATCCCTTGGAACTTTCTTATCATCTCCTCGTGAAGGGTCATCCTCTAACCTTTCTCCTCCGCTACCATCACTGTCCACACTCTGAACACTTGGAGGCTGCGTAGGCTGTTTTCTTTCCAGTAGTGTGTCGGCTTTTGCGGCTCGTTTTCGTGATTTGCTTTCCTTTGTTTTTGTTGGCCGTTGATCAGCTGTGGAAGTAATAGCAGGAAGTTTTACAGGGGAACACAACACTAAAGGGGTCCCTGATGCACACAGGTAGAGGGGGTCCTAAGCGGGTATTGACCCTTGCCCTAATGACCCTTGGGCTTTGGCTCTAATTTTGGAAGCATTTTCGTTATGATTTTGAAGATTATACAATAGTGATTTTCACTTATAATGGAACCCCTGCCATCTCAAAATCCTAGCTGCGTGCCTGCTGGTTATCCCAAGCATAGAGTAATGAAAGCACCATTTGTACAAATCACCAATCTTTTAAATGATGCCTTGGTGAAGCTTTTATTATATGGTGATCAGGTATAGCAGATGTAAGGTATATTAAAGATTTTTATATTTGAATAAAGAAACAATATTAAAAATAAAAACAGAATTAAAAAAAATTGGATATTCAATACATAATCGATTCCTTCACCTTGCAAAAAACACAAGGAAGCAATGAATAAAAGAATTGACTTACCTGTTTCGTTAGGTGTGCCAGCTTCATGTGCAACAAGGGCACTGTTTGATAGGATGTTGCTCGTAGCCTCGATATCATTGTCACTCGCAATCACCGGCTGGTTCTACAAAATTTGTGCTTGTATTAAAAATAAATAGTCATAGTGATTATTGGGTAGGTTTCGGGAAACAAGATACCACTATAAATTAACGCCTCGTATATCGAAACAAAGCAAAAACAGAATTATAAAAACCAAAGCTCCTCCACAGCAGCTTTGCAACTGCAGGAGTATCTTTTTGGGCCACCCGGTTTTTCAGAATAAATTTGACAAATAATGAAAGTAATCTTACCTGTAACGCTTCAGTCATCCCTTGAGGGTAGGCTGCAGCTGGGTAGCCTATCGGCATTCCCCGCATAGTTGGGTTTTCAGCATGACTTTTTAAAACCCAAATAGCATCGTCTAGTCTTTCTTCCATTCGACTCTAAAATTGAATGTAAATAAATGCACTTAATAAACAAGCATAAAGTTTTTGCGGCTTAATTCCCAGAGATATGCCAGCTGATTTGCCTATATGTTAATATATAATTGTCATTATCGCATAGAACTATATATTCCAATGTACGGTTGTATGTCCCTGATTTTAGAAAATAAATAGAATTGGTCCAAGAACTGATCCTTGAGGAATACCCGTATAACTGTGGCATAACTGCAACCACGAATCTTGATATCTAATAACATCTCCAGATCTAATAGGCATTACGCCATAGAAATATATATTCCAATGTTAGACTGACTGTCCCTGATTTTGGAAAATAAATAGAATTGGTCCAAGAACTGATCCTTGAGGAATACATGTATAACTGTGCCATAACTGCTACAATGAATCTCGATATCTAACAGGTTTTCCAGATCTAATGGGCATCAACCCCCGTAGAAATATATAATCCACTGTAAGGTTGTATGTCCCTGAAGGGGGTAATACTTACCAGCGTGTGGAGATTGTCGTATGGTGGTGATTGCGTTTGACCCGTTGGTACCCAAGCATTCCCAGTTGGAGTTGCTGCTGAAACTAGAATTAAAATAGATTTTAAATAAAACTACAAAGTACTTCTTCTTAATCCTTTCACCCCGGAAAGGGCCACATGGCCCATTGACAAAGAACGTAAAACGTCTTTATTTTCAGGAGGTAAATGAAACTTTATGCTAATTTAGATATTTAAACGTAAGTTTATCGCACATATTAAGTGAATTTAGATCGAGTTACCCCCTGCAAAATAAAAGGTGCATTGGATTTGCCTGTTTAAAAGAAAGAAATCCGGGCGTGAAAGGGTTCATTTAAAAACATTGCTTCTTGCAATCATTTTTAGATGTCTAAACTCTCGAATTATACGCGGGAGTATATGATATGAAAAGGTTAATGAAATGAACAAATATGAACAAAATATTGTATTTATACAGGGTGGGCTAAAAAGAACAAGACACGTTTGACCAGCTACAGTAAATTGCATATTATTTCGATTGTGATAATTAAAGTTGATATCAATACAGTAAAAACCCGCATATAAGAAACACACTTTTAAGAACCTCAAGGCCTGATTTCTTAAAGAGAACAATAGGTA
>JAYJMH010040542.1:0-38986 GCA_036873815.1 Phacellophora camtschatica | reverse complement strand
CATTTGAACTTTCAGAATTATTATCTCGAGTCTTGATCCATAAATAGTAACAAACTAAGTATCACTTTTAAGTTGACTACCGAGAAATATTTAGAAAATTGTTTCGAATAAATTTGAGTTAAACTGGCAGCGATAGCCTTGATCAAAGCTGTTACCTTTTTATATATATATATATCTATATTTATAAATTTTACAACATTTTTGATCAATTTGATCAATTCTAGCTGCAAAGTACATATAGAGACATTCTGACAATTTTAAATATATTTTTTTGAGAAACAAGTTTATGAAATAAGGAGCATTTGTCTTGGATGCTGATGTAGAGGAGGTGTGAGTTAAGAAAACTCTAAGATTTAGTTACTGCTGTCTTTATTCGTTTATGTTTGTTTGTTTTTAAATCTTAGTTTCTTGTTTAATCTTAGTTTGTTGGAAAATACCGCAATGGAAGACTTTAAGAATACGACCAAGCTTAAATTAGCTATATTGCTTAACCAAAAGCATCCAAGAGACTGGGAATATTTGGCAAAATTGCTAAAGTTTTCAAGTACACAAATTGAAAACATGAAGCATTCTGACAATCCAACAATGGATCTGTTTTCTCAGTATTCGACCAGAGAGAGTTGTTCAATATCCGAGATCTATTATAATCTGAATGAAATGAACAGGAATGATGCCACGATGCTTTTTATCGAATACAAGGATCATAAAAGTATGGTAAGTTTGATATAAAGTTCCAACACTGGTATACATACAGAACATACATATCATATCATATATAAATGTTTTGTAATTTATATTCTTGTTATTTTAAATTTTATAGCAAAACAGTAGTAGCATAACCAATGTAATTTATGTTAGAAGGTTTGGAATGTAAACTTTTCTAAACAATGAGACTTCGCATCAAATGTCGAATTTAATGTGTCAAATTTAATTATGTCAATACAAAATTGCAAGGTCAACAGGAAGAAAGATCGTAATTTTCAGATTAAAAGATGAATATTTAGGAGATTTTAGATCTTATTGTTGAAATTGTTGTTGGATTTGGCCAGAAGGCTCTTTTTGTCGTTTGACTAGCTACTTTTAAAATCATGTTCTATGTCGTATAATGCTTGTGCAATTAATGAAACGATCATAATGTATTTATTGCTTACCTAAATGTACACATATAAGAAGGTGCAAACGTTTTAATCTGGAGAAGGTGAATTTCTGCCCGTGCCAGACAAGGGCAAACAACAGGTGGATTTTCAAAAACTGGTTTCTTTTTCGCGTGTTCTTGCTATAATTGTAATAAAAACTAGCAGCATTTTTTTCAGTACCATTTCGAAAGAGAAACTGAGTACTGCACTATCAGTAAAAATGAGGTAAAAACCTAAAATTTTCTTTTTTTGTCTAATTTATGTGACCTTGATTACTAAAAAGACAGACAACTTTTTTTGGAAGATGGTATTTGCCAAACTAGTGTAAAAAATCTATGTTTAATTTTTGAATTCTTTTGAATTTTAGTTGCCTGCGAATGTAGAGCTAGAGGCGAATAAATTGAAGCCAGCTGTAAGTTTTATTGAACAATCTTTTATTTGATTGTATTAAACAAGTCATAATGTTTTGGAATATGGAATGTTGATATTTTTGGGGCTGTATGCAAGGAACTTTGCATTAGAAAGATAAAGATAAATCATTTTACTGAAATTTATGCATGGTCACAAGGCTTGTTGTTGTTGCAAAGTGAGTTCTGTTTTATTATAGGGCTGTATTACAGGGTTGTAAAAGTTTTTAAAGCTATTTCGCCATAAACTGATCCACAACATTTGTTTCAAAGTTTAAAGATTTAGTGGCTCCAAAATCCCTCCTTAATTGTGCCTATCTCTTGACCCTTTCATGCCGCGATTTGTTTCTGCTAAACAGGTCAATCATACGCACAATTTGGTTTTGCGTATCATACACAAAATTGATGAATATCTCAAATCTACTCATATTTACCTGATGAAAATATGGCGTTGTTTGTCAATTTTTTTATTTTAAGTTCAATGTGAAAGGTGCAACTTACAATGACATTCCCCTAGACAATAATTTGGTCCGCAAATTGCCAAATTTGCTATTTCTGTCTGCAAATTGTTAAAATTTTGCTTATTCCAGGAACCGAAAGATTAGTGGGGTCGCAGCACCTTCTGCAGCTTTTTATCTTTAGTATTTAATGGTCGTAGGGGTCTCAGGAGTCCTAGAGTCATTGGGTCTGAATATAACATATGCAATTTGTCTGTTCCCCCAAAATTTGCCTAACAGCAAATCGATATTAATTTACATTCTTGTGGTCGCATTGAATGTATTGGTAGACAATAGCATTTGGTTTGGTTTGGTTCGGATTGGATTCATTTTGTATATGCAACAAAATGAGCGACACACCTGTTTCAAACACGAGAAAAAGAAAGAGAAACAAATTGAAATGTCTCGTACATGGATGCAATCAAACATTTGACGATGATTATCGAACATTACACAACAAAAAGTATCACAAAGATTTACTGATAAAGAATACAAATATTCCGTACGAAATATTTGGTGCCCCCCAATACCCATTTTCGATGGCTGCTCAACAAAAGCAAAATAATGAGGTAACTCTAAGTAATGATCAAGAACTGCCGCAAGATGCGAATCATGAACGAGGATGTAGTAGCGCCACAAATACAATTTCGAAGTAACGAGAACTGCCATAGAGACGGATACAACGGTTACAGGAACCGAAATAACTTCCAATGTTTTGATCAGTGTTGAGCTTGAGACAGGTGTACCAGAAGTGCGCAATAAAAATAGCGATGATACTCATCAAAACAAAAGGTTTTGCAGCTTTTGGAAAATTTGTATCTGGTCATAACAAACTGACTCTGAAGTAACGTTTTTGAGCTGTGTGGGGGCACTAGAGTTTCTTGTGAATAATTTAGAGACAGCTTCGAATTTGCTAAAAGTAACGAAATCTGCAGAAACAATCGAGGCAAAGGAATTCCTCGTAAATAGCATTGAGCTTGCAAAAGTTGTCTAAAATACAGGATACATAAAAAAAGAACTGGAAATAGCTGTATCAGAATCAGCTGAGGGTAGAGCCTGAAAAACCATTTAGTGAATTACCATACCGCGACCCCAGATTACATCTTCAAACTCTGAAAGAAAGCCAGAAAAAGTATCTGATACAGTATGGTCTTTTTCAACCAAAGCTTGCCAGATTTCCACAGAATAATTAAATTCCTGCCCACAAACCGAGGAAATTCAGTTCGAAATGGTACGAAGAATATCCTCATCTGGAATATAGTGTAACAAAAGATGCAGCATTTTGCTTTATCTGTTGTTTATTTAAAGATCACAACCAAAACAAAGCATGGACAGAGGAAGGTGTCTCGTCCTGGAGTAAAATGGAAAGTCGAGGGAAAGCCAAGAAAGGCAACTTTTCAGGTCATTTCAGTTCCGACAGCCATAAAGCAGCACTGGTGTCATATGCACGCTTCTGTGATCCATTGGGTCATGTTGACATCATGCTAGGTGCAAAAAGTCACTGTGAAATGCAAAAATCCAAGGGAAAGCCCAGATGCTAGAAGATATGGGAGCCGTGAAGATTTTGATGGATAAAACTAGAATATTGGAACGCCAAGATGTTGCATTCCGTGGTGATGGAAAATTAGAGCAGAATGGAAATTTCAATCAAATCGTTGGTTTGGTTTCTCGCCATTGTCGATTGCTGGATGCCTGGTTGAACAGTCGTTCTTCAAGTGCACACAGCGTCATGTCGCCATAATCTCAAAATGAGATGATAATGTTCTTGGCTGACGAAGTAAGGCAGGAAATCATCAGAGACATTAGGCAAGCAGGTGTGTTTGGTGTTTCGGCAGATACAACACCAGATCTGTCCAAATTTGATCAAATGAACGTGGTTTGCAGATTCGTTGGCACCGACGGAATACCAAAAGAACGGCTCTTAGCCATGAAACATTTGACTTCGAAGACTGGCGATGACACAGCAAAGGAAATTATTGATGTGCTGAATACTCACTCTCTAAACACGGATGAACTATCCCTTCAGTCATACGATTTTGCCACATCTATGTCTGGTAGATTCAATGGTGCTTAGAAAAATTACAGGAAAGGTTAGACCAGTTTGTACCATATATCCCATGCCGAGCACATCGGAGTAACACTGTTTCGGAACATAGTTCTAATGTCAGTCCTATTATCAAGGATATGTTAAATATTTTGGAAGAACTTTACTTGTTCTTTACAAGTAGCACAAAACGGTATGCAGAATTTTAATCCAGCATCGAAGATGTTGAAAATGCTTTGAAATTGCGCAACCTTTCCAAAACAAGATGGGCAGATAGAGCAATCCATGCATTTTGGGTAAGCTACAAGGAGGTCAAGAAGTCACTGGATACAATCGCTGGCGCATAAGCATTTGATGAAAAATCTCAAAGACAGGCACAAAATCTCAGTTTGAAATGGCAGTCTATCCTTTTTTTAGTAACAATTATGTTCATGAAAAATATCATGAACAAAACAAAGCAATTGGCGGAAGCACTTCAGTCGGAACAATTGAATGTGATTGACGCTTTAGATATTGTAGAAAGCACAATAGGAAACCTGATCAAGATCCTTGCAGATGATATTGCAATGCAGAATGAAATTCAAGAAGGCATAAATTTCTCAGAAAAATTGGGAGGTCACCCAGTTGCAGAATTTCAGCGAGAGCATCGTATCAAAAGGCAGCCAAGAAGAATTGACGATAATCCAAATACTCAATTGACGATGACTATCTTTAAATTCTTCAGGAAAGAATTCAACGAGATTCTCGATGTCTAAATTCAGCAATATCGTGAAAATCTATCCCATTGTCTTCAAGGAATAAAATGACTTGCACTTTTACAGCCGCCCATGAAAGTATTTCAAGAAGTCAACGATCTTGTATAAATGTTCCTCAAAAATACACCAATCGGCCCTTTTAGCTTACAAGCCGAGTTTGGAAATTTTGTAATTATTTGAAAGTTATTCGCAAAAAACTAACATCTGTTGCTGATGCAACCAATTATTCAGAAGAAAAGAGGGTAATTTTTCCTCTTACAAACAGATGCTATCGATTTTTAATGACAGCACCAGTCACTGTTGCCAGAGATGACTGATGGTCGCTTAAATTCGTTAATGCTCATGTCATGTGAAAAAGACTTGACGGATGCTGTAAATATAGATTCAGTTGCAGCTTTCTGGGAAAAATTGAAAAACCGCCGAATTAAAACCAACTGAATAGCTAGAAACACTGATACATGATAACACTAACAATGTATTTAGTTTTTTGTTAGTTTAACTTTCTGTGATTGTCTAAAGAAAGAATAAATATTTTCTAAGCTTCACTAAGCTTTGAAAATATTCATGAACTTTGTCGGCAAAATGCCGGTCCTACCCCCCCCCCCCATAAAGAATTTCTAGGAACGGCGCTGCCGGCTCATATTATTTTTCCTTTTAGAAAATTTTAGATGTTGCATTTTCAAATTGTGTCATTTCCAGTTAATAATGGTTGTAAATATATATTTTTGTAGGAAGGTAATTCCAAGATCAACAGTGGCTACTTAAGTTTTGTACATAATATACATATTGCAAGTTTATGAAACATATTTTCTTTTGCAGACTGGAGACAAGCGACAGACAAAAGAAGGTAAGACTATCTGGTTGGAGGTTATACCTTGTTTTTAATTTTAGGCTATATTGTTGAGGCAATGTTGAGGCATTTTGCGATCGACTTAATGATATTGCAATCTCTAAGTTTGCCCTTCGGACATCGTTTTTCCATCACATTGCTTTCTCGAAGAATCTACTATTGCTAAGATGCCTATCTGCGGGAGCAGGAAATTTTTACCGCGGAACAATGGGAGCGCTCATCCGCTACCCGTCCCTTTTTGCCCAAGCCCTGGACCCCCTTTGAGCTCCGGTTCTCTTTTTCCCTTCATGCCTTCATTTTTATTTCATTTTAACTTTTCTATCCATGGTAAACCACTCAATAATTTAAATACTTCTTTACAGGGGGCCATGTTAAAAGAAAATCTAATAATTTAATATATAATACAATTCCTATTTACAATAATCATTGACTAAAAAAGAAAGAAAAACGAGATAAGTCATAGTTTGGCTTTATATTTTCTTCGAAAAATGCAGAGGGATGAGGGCGCTTTGACACCACTATCTAGGTCACTCCAGATCTTAGCCCCTTTGTAAGCCTCTGCTGCTCGGCGGTATCGAACTCTTAGCTTTTTGATTGTGCCTTTCGCAAGTCGACAAAACTTAATGTCTGCCGCTCTAGGCCGCCGTTGTTCTCTGCTAATCGCTTTCTTCTTGGTCGATTCCACTATTTTTTCCACTTTGCTTGATCGCTTTGTTCTCCATCAATCTGTGAACGCGCAGTTTTTCCACATTGCGTAATCGAAGAATGGCATCCATACCGCTTACTCTGCTGTCACCACGAACAGTTCTCTTCTACCACCAGCGTTCCAGGACGAGAGCATCAACCAGGACCGAGAGCACGAACAGGCGCCTGAGTAGATTCTATTTGTTTAACATTCACCTTCCGCTGTATGCCAAAACTATATTCTGCGATTTTGTCTTGACTGCAGGAAAATCGGTGGGAAAGTTGGGGTGTGTGGAAGATTGTTGGAGATTCCCTCACAAATCAAAACGAGGTCAAAAATAAGCAATATGAATTATGAATTACTCGAAATATTCGCGCGTTGCCATGGAGAAGGAATGGGAATTGAACCCAAGGAATAAGAACTGTGTACATTAAACAATTAGAATTGAACAAAATACATTAAGCAGTAACAATTGAGCTAAGAAATATGAAATATGAATATTCCAGCATGGCCTAGTGGTTTAAGGCGCCGGACTCATAACCGCAAGGTCGTGGGTTCGAATCCCATGAAGGTCGTGGGTTCGAATCCCACCAAGGTCATACTCGCTGCGAAAGTGTGAGGAGAGCTGCTAACTCTCTGTAATTCGTTGAGTTAGCTCCAACCCCCTCAACCAAGCCCCCACACCAGAGCTGATATTTTTTACTAAGCCCCCGCCCTCGAATAAACACCCAACCCTAAATTATAATTGTATTAAAGATTGTTATTTTAGATTTTATTACGGAAATTTTGTATTTATATATGCATTTTGGTACATTATCTGCGTGGCTACCCACTCGAATGAGCTTTTAATAAGCCCCCGGGCTGATTCGAGGTTTTATGATAAGGTTCCATAGTTTTCTATTCAATATTTTTAGCTCAACAGCATTACAAAAATGATTGCCTACAGTGTAAACAATTTTTTATTTGTAAATAAGTTTCTCGTATATTTTGCAAAATATAACAACTCAAATATGTGAAAAATAGGGGTCGAGAATAAAATCAAAATTGAAAGACATATCCCAACAATTTTGGCCGACGGACCGCTCAAATCAGATCTGATTTTTTGGGAGAAGAAGTATGTATTCCTGTCCAGCATTAGGGTCCTAAGCTCTGCAGCACTGCTGCTAGCTCCCGCGTCACGTCGCAGCGTGCTCAGCTCACAAAGTTTCTCCCCTTCCTCGTGGTGCCCCTCTTTGGCTCCCATAAGATGAGTTTGCTGAATTGGCTTACTGGATGCTCTGCATGCCTGACATAAATTCCGGCCAATTTCATCCTTCTTTCCAGAATTTTGTCTGGTCTGTCACGCTTGGGAGGTCTGGGTAGAGGTTTAGGTTCTTGATGTGGTCCTTCCAACTGACATTTAGCGCCATCCGCAGCATTCGTGTGTATACACCATCGATAGCTTTCTCTGGTTGTATGTTTTAGACCCATACAACAACACTGAATCAACGGTTGCTACAAAACAGACACCTCTTGAACTTGCTTGTTGTTGATCCCTGATTTCGGCACTTTTTTCATGTGATGTAGTGCACTCCCTCCGTGCAAAGAGCTCTCCTGATCTTCATATCTTGCTCAGATGATTTTATCCATACTTCCAAGGTCTGCAACCACTTCTAGAACTGTCCCGTCAGCGGTGGTTAAACTCTTGTCCTCGCTGTTGAAGGCGATCATCTTTGTCTTCTTGGCATTGAGCCCGATCTTCTTGCATTATTTTTTCACATCAGCTAAAAGCCTGGAAGCTTTATTGCCTTTTCCGCTGTGTCCAAAACCAGGTTAACGACATTTGCAAAATCCAGATATGTGCTCCTCCGTACCAATGTGAAGACTACCATCCTCAAAGCGTAATCCAAAACAACAACAAAGAAAAAGGATCCTAATAGAAAGATATGACATTAGCCTGAATGACAGTAGCTTTCAGCAGTTGCCTTCAGTAACCTCCTCCGGTGCACCATATCCCTGGAGTACATCTATCAGCTTCTCTGATATAAGGTACCAAATGTTTTTTCGAAGTCAATAAATGTGATCACAGCGAACAGATTCCGTTAGTTTGACTCTTTCCATAATCCTTTTCAGTGCTTCTAAGTGTCCCACTGTCGTTCGCGAAATCCATTCTGAAACGTCCTTAGCAGAGAATCTAGGACAGACCTGAAACAATTGAGTACCATTATGTTGTAGGTCTTAGCAAAAATTAAGCTGAGCGCAATACCTTAAGGACTTCTGGCATCACTCAATCCTCCCTGCAGCTCTTCCCACACTTGATGGTGTACCGTGTATTCTTCTATAGTGAAAATTGACCGTCAGGTACAGGTAGGGTAGATCATGGAAGACTAGAACTGTGGGTTCAATTTCTACTTCGATCTCAGGAGGATCACCAAGAAGATTCTTGAAGTGATAATCTACACGCTCTTTTGCATTTTCTCCACGGATTTTGGCAGAATATATTGATTTCTTGCCTGAAATATTGTTGATAAGCTTCCAGCTTCATACTGCTGAGGAGAATGTGCCTTCTCGACCTGTTTTATTTTAGGTCAAAAATAGGGAATCGACTTATACACCGGATATCATTTGAATACAGTCAATGCAAACAATACAATCATTTTTAAGCTCAAAATTGGTACCTCGACTTATACATCAGGTCAACGTATACACCGGACAATATCTCCTTGTCTGTTAGTGTCAGAGTTTCTCAGATGCCTTAGGTAGGTAGGTATCATTTTGCCATTATTTAAAGTTTTTTAAATATTATACTACGGAAATAAAAATATTTACACAGTTTCAAAATACAAAAAGTAAGAAAAAAAGCAATTAATAAATATTTAAATACAAACTAGAGTGGCAGGGTTAACATCAAAAAGATTGAAATGACCTTGATTCCATGATATGTGCAATAGAGGATTTAAGAAATTTAGGGGTGCATGAGAAATTTAGGGGTGCATGCCAACCCCGCCCATGTTTTTTATGCATTTTCCACAAAGCAGCTTTTAATTCTATGTCTGAAGGAATTTAAGCTGTTTGCAGCTTTAAGATCAGAATGTAATTGATTCCATAATTTAGGCCCCATGTGTGATGAGCATTTTTGGCCTATGTTACTTTTACGAAAGGGAAGCGTCAATTTGTCTTTCGATCTCCGAGTGGCATGGCTTTGACAGGGGCGCAGTGGGACCTATATTTTATGGTGGGCGAATGGTCCAAATTTTCCGACAAAATGTTTGCAAACATTTTAAAAACGAGCATACGCATGGAGCGATGCGAGGGTAAAAGAAAGAATTCGGGGGGGGGACTACACTTTGTCGTCATCGCAAAAGAACGCCTGCACTGCTCTTTGTCGTGGTCGTGTGGCTAGGTTGTCGAAATTTCAAACCGTATACGCTATTAAAACCTACATTTGCACTGCAAACGCACCCACTTAGGGGCGTCCGGGGGAAAATTTTGATAATCAAGGTGGCTAGACTGCCTATGGTGGCTCTTTTTGGCCCTGATGTCATAATTTTAAACATCAAATTAGCAACAAATTCCCAGCAAATTATGAAGAAGAGTAAATACTTTTATACATTTGTTTAGTTTAAGGATACGATATTTTTTTCATACAATAATTTTCGGAGAATGGCGAGGCTCCATTGAAAAATTTGAAAACATTTGCACATATACACTGCTCCACTTTGTTTATAAAAAATAAATTTAAAAAACTTTGTTTCCTTTAAAGAAAAGCCAGCCTGCCATTTATTTTCCCAAGTACTTTAACTGCCATTGGTTCTCCAGATAACTTTTCATCAAGAATGCATCCAAGGTAAGTAACTTGCGAGTATTGTTTGATTTCGATGTCTCCTTTCTAGCTTATTTTTTTTTCATGGTTTTATTCTCCTAAGTTTGTACTCAACTTATTCTCAATAAATCATTCGCAACGAGAGTTGAAATGTTTGTTCAGATTTTGTTCTTTTGTTTTAGCATTTTTGTCATTTTTGACAGTTCGCAATCGACAGCTTTTGGCATGCCGTTGACATATAACAGAAATATCAGCGGGCCAAGAATTGATCCTTGTGGATAAATAACCAAGACTAGAGAATTTTTTTCTACATGATAGATAACCAGGACTAGATAATTTTTTCTCTACTTTGACTAGGAATTCTCTGTTTTCAAGAGAGGACTTGAACCATGAAATGGCCTTATCACTAAAACTCATGTAGACCATTTTGTCTAGGAAAATTTTGTAAAAGTAATTTTGTAAAAATCTAAATAACTTGTCACGATTGTTTTATCTTCTCTGTTTATATCAATTATATCAATTATATCAACCCACTACTGAGTACTTTTTTTATTCGGATCTCTTTTACTGGGGCTATTTGGTCGCTGATTTTGGTTATCGTGTCGAGACAGTGGGAGTATGCAAAGTTCATATTGTCGAATAGCATATAATTTGGGAAGAAAAAATAGAAAATAGAAAAAATTTCATTGTGTACTTTTTCATAGCACGAATTTTAATATTATTGTGTTCATACGTTTTGGCACGGATAATTTTTCTCGTGCAGTGAAACAATTGATGGTCAAATAATCCAACATCTATGATGCCATGTTGTGAAACGTTTCTGGTGGAGTTTGTGAGTATATGATCGATGATTGTAGACGATTTCTGAGTAATTCGGGTAGCTGATTCGATTATTTGCTTTAGTCCATGGAGGGAACAAAACTCTTTGTGCTGTTTAGCCCCATTTAAAACCTCTTATTCACTTTAAACTTGGAGCAAGTCTACAATCGACCTTAGCTTAGCAGCTGCTACTCAGTGGTCCAATTCAAATGTACTGAAAGAACTGTGTGCCTCACAATTTATGATGCTCTTCTACAACTTCATGTATATCAAGATACACGGTCCTAAAAAGTACTTACAAAATTAATATGTAGAAGCATAAGCATACAAGCAACGTATTAAATTAATGTAATAAGGGATTATATAACGTCATTGTCAAATAATTTTATTGTTGTTGATCTTTGTTTTTTCGATATTTACTTGTATAGTTTGTACTTGTATTTTTGCAAAAAATAATAATTTTCATTTGCTTGGAGGAAAATTATGGATTTATTCAAAATTTTGCTCAATGAAATTTTTGACTCCAAATTCAGATTCCGCGTACAAAACTTAGCCAATGTGTGAATTTTCAATTCCCTATCATTAACTGCTGAGTTTTTAAAAGAATTTAAAGTTTGAGATTTCAGCAGGAAAGTATTTCACCCCGAGACAATTTTACGGATAAATCCCTTATAATCTTTCAAGGTTTAAATGCTGATAAGAACATTTGTAGTTAGGAAAAAATAATGAAAATTCATAGATTTTTCTTCTTTTTTTGACACTAGCAAACAAACTCATCGTTTAAAAGTGTTTAAAATGAAATGTTTATGAAAGAATAACGTGACGATAAAAACGATTAACTGGTAAAGCAAAATGACTGAACTTTATTAATAATCAAAACTATTTCCCAGCAATAGTAAAAAAGATATTTCAAATAAAATGCTAAATGGATTTCTAAAAAATCTATGAAATGTAAAAAAATTCTAATTTTAATTGAAACTAAATATAAGACAAATAACACAAGTTTGGATATATTTATCTTACGTGCTAAAGACGATGCTTTTATGCTGAGTCGCATTACGGTCGGAAGCCGGGGGGAGAGTAATTGTGAGGCTGTAGCCCCCAATAATTTCAAGAATAGTGATGGTGTAAAAACAATTGATCAATTAAAGCTTTGTTCTCCATTGTTCTGAGAACAAAAAACCCCCGATCTGGAACAGTTTCCGATGGCACTGCATCACGAGAGAAGATAATCCTCTGCTGCCACCCCATTCCCAAGTGGGGCAGGAAATATTCTCTGCTGCTGTCACCCCATTCCCAGGTGGGCAGTAGCATCTAACTCGGTTAGGAGGGCGTGTCCGACGAAATTTTGAGCTGACCCAAATATATAATGGAACGAAAACGCAAACACAAAAATGTAATAATACGACGCATTATACGGTGCAACATCTTTTCATTAACATTTCTATGTTATTTCTTAATAATTTACCCAAACATCTAAGATTTAAAATTTTTAGAGCCAAAATTATATGTTTTGATGGAAATATTTTCAGGCCCAAAAATACATTATCGAATCGAAGTCCCAGACCTATAGCCTATAAATATAGGACCCGCCCAATACACAAGTACGTTGGAACTGCTCCCTCCCCCCTCGGGAACCCATCTCCCTCCCATTAGAGGTCCAGCCCTGTGTTATTTGACGTGAGGTGTGCTCTTCTAAACAAAATGTAATCATAAATGCTAAATAATAAAAATGTTTGGCCTTGACCGAGGAGCAAATCACTCCTGAAAATGGTAAACGAAATTAAAAATAACTGGTGGTTACTTTGTGCTTAATAAAATTCATGTATGCGAATAATGTGATTTCTTTGTGATTATTTCATGATTAATCGTTTCAAAATTAATCAAGATCGTTTTAATCTTTAGTTGCAACATTAAACAGTGATTGTGATCAAAGATTAAATCGAAATATTCTGTGATGAACTTAATTTGTAGTGATTGTTTTCAAAAGGCTACGTGATTTTAAGCAGTGATTTGCCCCTCGGGTTTGACAATCGTTAAGGCTACTGTTCCTCGTCAAGCAAAGTTTTTCATCACATCTCGTTGGTTCAGTCATTAGACAACATGTTACTCTTGCTTAATTTTACAGTTCACATGTTTTACATAAAGGTTTGAGCTTTAAAATAAAAAAACCTCCATTCTGAAAAATTCCGGTAAAAAGGCTTAACAAAATAAAACCAGGCACATTTGACTTTAAATGTTATGTGCATACTCTTTAGGATTTGTTCAAACAAGCGCACGTTTTGCTTGACTTCTGGTTGTCCTTAGTTCATAATTTTTTTTTGTAAGCATTATTTCTCAGAACAGAACTTGGGGACACCAGTTAGTGTTCAAAAAGCTTTGCGTACCTTACAGACGAATCAAGTTCATTGACATTTCACACACAGGGTCACAAAGCATTGTACTTAAAAATTGTGTTAGGATTTTCTTTACTAAATTTAACAGTCCGGCTCTTACAAGGTTTTAAAATAAGAAAAGACCTTCTAAACCATTAACATTAATTTAAATTTTGGTTATTCCGAGATTACAAAACATTTTTGTTATTTATGACCTTTAGTATTTTACGGACACTTTAAATTGGTCGCAAAGCCAGAGATGAGGGACACAAAGCTGTTTTCACAAGGATTGTAAATTTTCATTAAATCTCAATTCACCTTTCAGTTGTGCACAGATTGATATGTATATATGGTTAGAATTTATGTAAAAACCGACCGCAGAAAAATTATCTTTGAAAACCTTCCCACGAAGGGGTACAGTAACCTTAAATTTGCAAACATCTACTGCACTTCAATGGAATTTTCAGTTCTAAAGGAAGTATATCTATATCTATCTCAGTATATCTATATATAAGTATACATATATCTCAGTTCTCAGTTCCAACGTAAATATAAAAAGTCAATCAAAATTTCAACTAAAATACCCGAAAATACAAACACACAATTGCGCTAAAAATGACGACCAAAATGCAATACGTTCTGTTAATTCTTTTGTCATTTTAGTAAAAGAACACAGGGGAACAAGGACTAGCGAAATAAGTTTGATGGATCAAGTGATGTCTAATCTGTCAAAAGCACAAAAAACAAAGACTCGTGTATATCGCAATGAGTCTCATCGCAATGAGTCTCAGTAAAAACGTCCTCGTCGCCATTTTTAATGCAATAATCTATTCATTAACATTGAAAAGTTTCGGAATATCATATTTTCGAATAAAAATTTGTCCGTAAATTGTCTGAAACTACTATTAAAAGATCCGAAAGTTTATTCAATATATTTCTCTTTAAAAAATATCCGCATCAAGCGCTATACAATTGCATTTTGGCATAACATTATGCTTCATACGCCAATAAATAGCGTAGTCTATTTCATGTTGGAGATTCACTTTCTTTTCTGAAGATTAAACTTTTGCTTTGAATTATGCAAAGTTTTCCCGAAACTTTTTTGTCCGAAGTTATTGTTGAAACTTTTCAGTCCGAAAGTTTTCGATGTTAATGTATTCTAGATTGTTAAGATTATTGAAAAGCATATTATTCATAATAAAATTATAATTTGTCTAGTGAAAGCTACAATTTGTTTAGATGTTTCATCTGCTTTCCAAGGTTCTCCGCAAGTTTATCCAAGAATTCTGTTGTTGAAAGATAATCTGACCTTGCAATCCTTCAAGGAAAAAAGGTTAATTTATATTCAAAATTTAACTGTAAGTTTTTGACTAAAATTATTATAGAGTTGAATCTCTCTAACACTGCAGTTGAAGCTCTCTATATCACACAGATTTAACATCCACGGCCTATCTCCAGATATATGACAAATATTATTCATACAAATTTCAAATTTTTTCAGAACGAAATGTACAATTGTTATTTGTCATATATCTGGGGATAGCCCAGGGACGTTAAGTCATTGTGATTTTGTGCCCACTTCGAAAACTGGCCGTTGGCCATCACAACAACAACAGCAAAAATAGAGAGACAGTGCAGCCAGTCAAATCTCAGTTAACTCGAACTCTTTTGTATATTCCTTGAGAACTTTAATGATAGATTAATCTCTGTTGTCTTAAAAACTCGCCAATATTTTCTCTGATTTCATGTATTTTTTAAAATTCACATTAAGTACGGATTTTAAAAGTGGAAAAAGAAATTGTTAAACATTTTGTAAATGATTTTTTGTTCACATGTATCATGACCAGAGACACTAGAATGGGGGAGGGGGCAGTGGATGTAAGACAATGATCTTCTGAACCAAATTGGATTTCAATTTTATATCAGACTATTCTCTTTTCAAAGAGCCCATTTAGTGACTGGAACAACACCTTTGAAATAAATACACGGTTTGGTTATCCTTCAATCATCCGTTTATGGGTTCAACACATTCCTTGGACGTTTTTGATTGATTTGGCATTAGAACAGCTTCTGAGTTATGTTGATGCAATTTATAGCTGTTTCCCTATGTCTCTTGTTTTCCCTTTCATTGCTCTATCCTCCCTGATCCGTAATAATTTCATATAATTTACTCACCGTGACAATCCTTTGATGCAAATTGCAAGATCCTTTGTCATGAATCCCGATTGAATTGTATCTATACACACTTGCTCTAACTTGTCAGCAAAATCAACCAATCTTTTGTTGCCTTTATGAAAATAAACAATTGTGTTTTATGTTTTGCAATAAATGTTATGGCAAAACAAGCCAGTAAGAGCAAGAAAGAGGAGATAGTGAGACTAATTTATTGAAGAACAGAATAAAATTACAATAAACATGACGTTAAAGCAAGACAGTAAAAACAAAAGGGAGACTCATTTACAAAAAAATGATATAAAATCTACACCAATATATATATATATGAACAATCTTTGTGTGTGTGTTGTACGATAATTCAAATAATAACAAACAAATAAAGCAATACGAATTGTACTTTGAACATAGTATAGAATTTTTTTAAACTTCTTAGTCACATTCTGATGATAGCAAAAGCTTGAAAGGCCTCAGTGTGCTTAATAATTTGAAATATTCTTGAAACTTTGTATCTACTTCGTTTTTTTGCATCCGCCTCTACCTTAGTATCTTTTTACAGTTTTATTCTTACTAGAAATACGTATTGAATTTAGCCACACTCTGATGGGAATACAAGTTTGAAAGGCCTAAGTGTGCTAAACATTAAGTCTTGTTTTTGCCTCAAATTCTTTACAAAAGTTTTAGTACCATAACTTACCAAATATGTAAATGTATATATATATATATATATATATGTAATAATTTTAGTCTCTAGCTTCTTACCATCGAGTGTTCCTCTGTGGGCTAAACCTTTAGTCCAAGCAAATATCGAAGCTGCAACGAATAGAATTGCAATATAGTTGAGAATATTCCAAAATAATAAGATGTAGTTTCAGTTAAAACAGGCTGAAGTTTCTTTTACGTTGTTTTTTAATTGTGTTGACTTACTGTATTAATTTAAGATATTTCAACGGTTCATCTTTTAAATTATGCAGCTATCATTTTATTGCCCCGACTCCCCCCCGGGATAATCGAAGCCAATGCGGGGCTATTCGCCTTCTGTTCACTCAAAATTTTGCCCCGGGGATCGCGGACACCCGGGGTGATTCGCTTCTCCCCAAAAGCTTTAGCTCGCAGCTTTTAAACTTTAACCGGGGACAAACGCGAGCTATCGCCTCCTATTTGCAGAAGAATATTGCCCCGATAGGCGGGAACACCGCTCACTTTCACAAGAGAAAAACGCGAATGACCCCGCATCGGCCCTGCAACGGCCCCGCCTATCCCGGGGTAGGGGTAGGGGGGTGGGTCGAGGGCAATAAAATGATAGCTGCATTAAGTTGGTTTGTAAGTGTTACCTCCTGCAAAATGAAACTTAGATAGGATTGATCTGTTAATTGGAAGTGACACTGGGTGCGAAAGAGTAAAATCTCACAAAGATAAATATGAAGATTCTACCTATTGGATTTGTCGAAGTTAATAGAAAGTGACACTGGGTGCGAAAGAGGGAAATCTCACAAAGATAAATATGAAGATTCTACCTATCGGATTTGTTGAAGTTTCGTTTCCTTGTTGATGCATCCTATAGTGCCTTGTTACCGTGCCATGTGCAGCCTCGGCTTCAATTGTGTTACCGTCCGGGCATCTCAAGACACTCGTCATCATCCCAAGTGAGCCATAACCTAATTGAAAAATTAAAACAATTATGAATTGTTATCATATTAAACTATTTCAGGAACAATTTGAAGATGCCTCAAATTTATATAGGGCAATGATTAACTCTAAATAATTGTCGATAAAAGTACAAACTTAATGGAACCGCAATCATATTTAATATATCAAGTCGAAATATTTTCCTTAATATTTCAGTCCAACACGTTTTGATGTTAGTGTACTTTTGATCAGTCCCCTCGCCATTATTGACTACCCACGGCATACGCTTTAATTGAGCACCCACAGCATACGCCCTTATTGACCATCCACGGCATACGACCCTGCTCAGACCTGCTTCCTATAAATACATATAAAAGAGGATTGGGAATAACAATTCGCAAAATGAGAGCGCGGATAATTTGCTGACGACAATAATGTAGTTTTGATGTTAATGTCAGATTAAAACTAATTCATCTAATAAATGACACAATGAAATATATACCTTGTGCAATGGAATCACTTTGAACGTCCCCATCATAATTCTTGCATGCCCAAACAAAACCACCTTCAGATTTTAAAGCGTATGCAACCATATCATCAATCAAACGGTGTTCATACCAAATGCCTTTTGCTTCAAATTGAGATTCGTATGTTCTGTCGTGATAAAGGATTTAACTAAAATTTAATTTCTTCGTAATAATTTATGAATCAATTTATGAATATATATATATAAATCTCTCTGACCAGGTTTATAACCTGTTAAAACATGTTTATAACCTGTTAAAACTTGTTTATAACCTGTTAAAACTTGTTTATAACCTGTTAAAACTTGTTTATAACCTGTTTTTATTCAGATATTCTACTAAAAAAATGCTTTGAGGCACACATGCACCTACTTTTTAACAGTCTCCGCCGTAGTGGTAAAAGATGTTTAGCATTTCCGTTAGTTGCTAATTGAATGCTCTCACTCGGGAAACACAAAACAGTTCGAATTAAGTGGGAGTTAGAATTAAGGTCTGAATTTAGAGAAATTCGAATGTATACGCTTACTCACTCTTCGTATATTTCTTGAAATATATCTTTGAATCTTCCATCATATTTTTTCAATATAGTATTTTTCGTACTGTAAAATAACATCGAAAATGCGAAATTTGAGAAAGGCAATTGATTGACGTTAATGATAAAATACAGCAAGTTGCAAAACGATTATGTGTACCTTCGACCACATAATCGAGAAAACATCTGGAAATAAATATAAACTAAGAGAGAAAACATCTGGAAATAAATACTCAAATGCACATAAAGACAAATCTGTCAGTTCCCGAAAAGACACCCAACAACACTCATATATTCATTTCAATTTCATTTCAATCTTTTTAGGAGGGTAACCCTCCTAATCAATGATTGGTTTTCAAGGGGCCCTTCATTTAATACAAACAATAATTTATTACTATTAAAACTAATTGAAACAAACCTAATTAACATAGACTATATAAATTCTCAAAAATTAAGATAAAATATAAAAAAATTATAAATAATGTAGAATTTCGGAGTAATTATAATAACTACTCCGAATAGATTAATAGTTCTTAGACCAATGATTGCAAAACACAAAATTTTAGCAAAAAGTAATTTCCTCTTATCAAATAGTTTCGAATTGATGCTAAGGAATCTTCATAATTTTGAAAGTGCAATCAAGGTAAGTTATGAAGAAAGAAAAGTTCAGGAAATATTCTAAATATTCTGATAAAACATTTCATGAAAACAAAATACACGAAATTTATCAAAAATAAATCATATATGGGCTATCAATAAAATGACTGAAGCGACAAAGACATTCGAAATAAATCTATGAAATCAACTGATTTTTAAACTTTTGACATTATTTTTAAGCAATGATCACAATTTTGTTTTAGGAATAAATTTTAACATTATTTTTATCTTCACCAGGAGAACAACAATATCATGATAATTTTGATCAACAAATACTAAAAACGTAAACTTACCTTAAATACAATGGATATTCTTTTATTAAAGCGCATTTAAATGAACTGTGAGCAAAGTCTCTAATTGACTAAAATGAAAATGATAAAAATTAACATGAATATAAAAATATAATGTAAATAAAATATTTCTAAAGTAAACATGCAAACATAGCAAAGAAACAATAAAAACATAAACAAATGACAAACAGCGGATTATTATCAACCTAATAGCCCAAGAAAATATAGGCTCTGTTCACATTGCTCCACATTCATACAAAAACATTTTTGCCTTGCGTTCACATTCCTCCGCTATGAAAACAGAGATCTTCGAATACGCTGAAAAATACGGATAAATTAGAAAACGATGTGTTTTGATTACGCTACATTCTCAGTGTGACCACGGAAAACGGAGACATTTAAGGCTTTGAAAGAGTTTGGAAAACATAACGGTCGCACGGTCGCTGACCGGAGGATTGTTGAAGGAAACAAAGGAAATTTATGTGCCACACCCAAACCACGCCTATTTTCCATTGCTTAATCCTTTCACCCCGGGAAGGGCCATATGGCCCATTGATGAACAATGTAAAACATCATATTTTTAGGAGGTAAATATCATTAAAAAAACTTTATCTTTTGAATTAAATTGGTTTGTATGTGTTACCCCCCTCTTAAAAATGAAACCTGTATAGGATTTGCGTGTTAATTGGAAATAAATCCGGGCGTGAAAGAGTTAACGAGGAAGGTTTCCAAAGATCAAACCTTACGCTCGGAGCAAGGTTGATAATTTGGGCTTCGTTTTAAAAATGAGACGCTGACAACAACTTTCTGCTAGAATAGTGTGAACACTCGCCGTATTCTTGGCGTATTCATCTGAAAATGGGGCAGTGTGAACGAGCAGCGTTTTCATAAACAAAAACGAATAGAAATAAATACGGAGAAATGTAAGCGTAGCCATATTTCTTGTCTTCATGTTAAATTAAAAACGAAATAAATTAATCGTTTACATAATTTGTTCCTTTAATCGTTTAAAAAACAGATAAAAATAAAACAGGATATTTAGAAGACATTAGACAGACACACCATTTAGAGATAAGTTTATCTAATTTATAATTGCAATTCTTCATCGCTGAATGTTGGTTTCATTGCAATTTGATGAAATCTTGATAACAAAATTTAACAGTGTCCAAATTGAATTATGTTTTGGAACAAAATAAGCAGGACTGACAAACCTCATCAGTATTGTACATCCCCATTGCTACACCTCCACCCATAAAATCATAAACTTTGTAACATATCGCTTCTTTTGTGGGGTCTTTTGGTGTGAATTTAAGTTCCAATGTCCCAGCATCAGGAACAACGAAATCTGTTGCCTTGTACTGTAAAATTCAAATATGAAAAAGTATTTCAATGAAACAAAAATGAAAATAATTAAAATTTTTTTTTATTAAGTTGCAGATCTTCAGGCTGCCGTGAGCAAGTAAAAATCAACATAATCATAGAAAATTCAACATGAAAAGATCATCCTGCGTTAAGTTTCAAAGACCACTGATAGTCTCTTCAGATAAATAATTGTTTTTTTCACTACGGGTTAAACTAATACAATTTTAAACTACCTGGTCCGCGAATGCATGGCGGCCAACGATTATTGGCTTAGTCCAGCCTACAAAATAAAAATAATATAACAGTTTAATGGAATGGGAGGCTTTACGGCCTATGTAACCATGTTAACGTTGTCTTCAAGCATAAGCTTATCATACGATTTTTCAAATTGATACAATGATCTTGATTCCACAACGGTAGCTGAAAGACTGTTGTCGTTGAGTTTGACCATTCCTTGTATCAGAGTCCAGAAAAGTGATCAACCTTCCTCCGAGCGTGAAGTTTGATCTTTAGAAACCCTCCTCATTAAACAATACAAAGTAGGCGTGGTTTTGGTGTGGCACATAACTTTCCTTTGTTTTCTTTAAACCTTCCTCCGGTCAGTGACCGCGGGACCGTAATGTCTTCCTGGCTTGACTTTCATTATTAAACAATAGAAAGTAGGTGTGGTTTGGGTGTGGCACATAACTTTCCTTTGTTTTCTTGAATCTTCCTCCGGTCAGTGACCGCTGGATCATACTTTCTAAAGATTTGATATGTTTAGCTAAAAATGGACTCCAGATTGATCTTGTTGGACTCGAGTATTGGAAGTGCTAAGCTTCTATCTAATATTTTGAAACTATCTTTGTTGATGAACTTTATTGTTCTTTTAATCAAAGGCAGGTTACCGTTAACCTTTTAACATTCTGCGATTTGTTTGTCGAAGGTGACATTTTCATCAATGAATACTCCAAGATCTCTTATGTCTGAGGTTCTCGTGATTAGAACTACAATTTTTTAATCTCATAGTATTTTGTTTCTTCTTTCCCCCCTCCAGAACGTTTAAAATGTCTAACAATAATATAAATCAAATCTAAATATGCAAATCATTAAATTTTTTTGTTAATGTTTCACAAAGTTATTCATTACGACAGGCAACATGTAAACTTGTCTCTTTTGTTTATTTAAAAAAAATTAAACTTTAGACTTGGACAAATCTATATAAACAAATAAAATAAAAAAATCAAGAAATAAGCAACTGTTACCAGGAACAAGTTTGGGAATATTTTTGCAAATAATAGCTTCTCTGAAAACTGTTCCACCTAGAATGTTCCTTATTGTTCCATTGGGAGACTTCCACATTTTCTTCAAATTAAATTCTGAAAGAAATATTGGGCAAATTGTTTGCTATTGTATAAGAAATGATAGAACAAAATAATAGAATGATAGAATATATCACAGAAATTCTAGAACTAACCGTCTTTCTTATATTCTTTGAAATGGTGTTTCTTATAAAAATATGTGCATACTGCCAACACATTGATTCCATGTAAATCTTACTGGCAGGGGTAAATTTTCTTCCAAAATTTTCTAATAGTTAGCCTTATATTGTAATTTCATTATATTGGTCTTTCGTAATATCGTAAATTTTGTAATGATATAGTAATTTTGCAATATCATTGTTTTATAATATCATAAATTTGTGATATCTTTTTTTTGCAACATTGTAATTTTGTTATATCGTTGGTTCATGATATTGTTGTTTGGTGCATATTCAGAACATAATACCTGCTACCCTTTTTTCATCAGGAGTAATGGTTGCACATTTAATTCCAACATTGTATTTCTTTATAGCTTCTGCTGCGTCTATGGTAACTATTAAGAAAAATATTGAAATGTATCAGCCACATATGTTGCGAAATAGTTAATTTATATGTAAGTTTGTCTTTGGAAAAAAAATATAAAAATGTTTCCCTAGTGCAAAAATTTTACAACGGGCAACAGGGTAGTCATTTTTTTGTACTGTTCAAGGACATGGGGCACACACATTTATTTTCACATTGTTAACAGGCACTAAGTTTTTTAGCATTTTATGACAACTGGGCTCTCCCCCTTTTTATATATTTTTTTTATTTTGCACCGTCCCTGCTGTTGAATAAATTTCAAACAGTCAAAATAAGGCCTTGAGGAACGAGTTTTAAAATTTGACAACACTTACTCTGGTCATCAGTTTTATCTCTACTTTCAATTCCAAGATCAAATTCCTTTAAGTCTATGTCAATGTAAGGAAAAATCAACTTTTCTTTTATCATATCCCATATAATCCTACAAAAAATGAATATATAATGTACATGGGTGAGCTGCTCATAGCTTGCCTTGCAGAAACCTTTGTTTTCTTTCATCGTAAAATTTATTGTTCTCCTCTTTTAATTTCGTTTAGTTTAGGCTTGTTTATATGCCAGACAAAATCATCCCACCTTCCAGCCAATTTATATGGGAAGCATTTCATTCTGGTTCTGGTCAAGTAAGGTCTCACCCTGCAAGAGGTGGGATCTCACCTCAAGTGAATTTTCCATAAAAACAATGGAAGGTGGGATAAAACTCAGTTGTACAAATGTGTTTATTTACATTTCTCTCATCTTTCAGCAAATAAACTGAATAAAATGAAAGATGGGATTATTTTCTTCACATAAACATGCCCTAAATCATTTAAAAGTGATTTCAAAGACAAGTTACAATTTATTATGGAGAATGTACTTTGGAGTTGATACAAATTGATATGCATTGTCTTTGCTTTGCCACAGTCTAATAAGTGGTGACAAGGGTTAAGCATGACTTTGTTTGTTTTGTTCAGGAAAATTAGTCTCAGTAGATTGTCTAGTGATGCCTGAAATTCTCATTAAAAAAAATTACAATGACCAAATTTTGAGAAAATGGGAACAGGGGGTTAATACTAGCTTCCACACAGACTCTACTCTAGTTTTCCTTTCTAGCATGCAGGCTAGTTAATACCTTTAAATTTAAGAAAACAAATTTATGTAATATTCTATAAATTTTAATAAATTGCTTAAGTAAATGTTACAAACGATCTTAAAACACGTCCAAATGATCATCTTTTACTTTCAGAAATCATATGAAAATTAATTACTTTACTCTCCAATGAAAAAAAATAATTTATTCATCCTGTTATTTGAAAAAAAATGTTTGCTTTTAATTTAGAAATTCATTGTTGATATTGTACCTTGTCATTTCATCTCCTTGCATCTCAACAACTGGTCCAGCTTTAATAAAAAAGAACAACATAAAGAATAAACAAAAATCCAATTTAATTTTCCCTTTATGGTCAGTATCATAAAAACGTCAACACCCAAAATAAAATTTGTAAGGTTACGAATAAAATTTTGAACTTACAGCTTCATCAATGTTTTGTTTGCATTTTATTAGAAAGAAAGTTATATAGCCCTTTTGTACACTCACGGTCATAAAAAGTGGGCGGTGCCGGCAGCTTACTGCTAGGCCTATCAATCACCATCTAGCACATCATTAGCATTAAAAAATGCCGGCAAACCGAAAACAGAATAGAAATATTCTTTCTTTTTGTCAACCTTTTTGAATGGCATTCCCAACCATAAGAAAATAAGATGAACATGCACAAAAGTAGCTAAGCTTAGCAAACAAAAAAAAAACCAGCTGGAGCGAGAGAGATAAATAGTGGACTCACCCTTAATTTTATCCATCCTTTCTTTTTCTCTTGTTCTGTGGAAAGTTTCAAGTGAGATATGCCTCTTTACTTAGCAGTAACAAGCCACCGGTAAAAGGCAGGGGCTAAAACTTTTTTGAAAAGATGCTAGCTTGACAGCTGAGGGAAAACTGCTGTGTAATGCTGTGTGTTGTGTTGTTAATTTGTGCACTTTGCTTTTGGCACGTGACCAGGAAGGCCACCAGTCGTTTTAACTCAATTCAGCATGTGACCACGTCGCAGGGAACCGAGGGATATCATCATCGTCATCGCAACCGAAGGAGGTCAAAGTTGGAAATTGTGCAATGTGTAACTAGCGGTGTTCTGAATTAGAAGGTACCCTGAATAAAATTATACCTCCCCATTGTATTGAATTACGATTGTATTGAATTGTATTCTGTCTTTTCTATCGCGTGGAATCTTAGATTGGATAACGAGGAAGACAAAAATAAAATGAATAAGAAACAAATGAAATAGAAGAAATAAGAAAAAGAAATAAAAGTAGAGCACTGTAACCCAATGAACAAGAAGAGCACTGTAGTAACCCACGACAGTATATCACTGTACTGTAACCCAGTGAATATCCCTAGGTCGAAAGAGAAATTCCAGCCCATACTCGGGGTAGAGATGTGTTCAGTTATTCCAGTTTGAGCGATCATAAACCGGATGGGCACATGTAGTAAAGGGGTGGTGAAAAGGGTCTTTTCGTGATCCGTGATTAGCCCACTAAGGATGTCCTTGAGCAGTAAATTGAAGTTATTTTATTTCGTGAAACGTGATTCATTGTGTAAAAAAACGTGATTCGTCAGAACATAATTGCATTTTTTCTGTATCATTGGAAAAACCGGCAAAATATCCTTATTTCATTACAGGAAAAAACTGTTTTTCATTCGTTCGTTCCTGTCGCTCCCATCAGAACATTTACCAATGACGGGAGAGATTGAATAGTTTTCATTTGTTTGCTACTTCAATTTTGTAGAGATGAGATGCCGTATGGGGGAAAATTTTTGCAAAAATAAAATGGCTCCAATAAACAGAAATATTATCCTTCGAGCATGCAATTTTCAGCCTGCAGCAATTTTTTAATCGTAGCGATTTTCCAAAGATGCAGAGAATCAATAAACCAAATAAAACACCATTTTTGGGAAAGAGAGATTTGCAAACAGAGGTACCATCTGTCAGCTTTCATATTCCCTCACTTCTTCTATAAAATGTGGAAAATCGACAATTTCTCTTTCTTCGACTTCTCTTGTAGCCATTATTTTCAAACGAGAGAACAAATGGATTTAACAAGCAAGTGAAAATGCGCATAATGTCGTTGGAATCGCTGATTTATGAAATCCATGTTTCCATTAAATAGTTTTGGGTCGCCCCTCTATTTCAGCAATAGGGTGTCGCTCAGCAATAGGGTGTCCTGAGGGATACTGTTTTGGCAATTGATAATACAGAGTTGTCTAAAACCTCTACAGTAACAATGATAGTAATAGTATAACTGGAATAGAGATTGAGACATATTGTAAGAATATTCATGCGATGTAAAATATCTATATTGTATGAATGATTGCTTTTGTTGTATATATATACCTCAATTCCAAGGGCTCTACCATCTGATTTTTTTGGGTAGACGATATTTTCCGTGAAAGCTATAAATTTTAAGGCGTGAGCCGTGAATTCGGTTAAATTTATTTCGTGATCCGTGATCAGGACCCCCCCTTTACCACCCTCTAGCAAGCTTCAGAATAATCGACACTCACTTTCCATACCACCCAATTGCAGAACAACAAGATAAACTTGGAGTCAACAACGGTAACAATATTCGAATTAATAGAGTTAAACTTGAAGATCTACCAAAAGCAATCACACACGCAGACCTGATTAAGGCCAGCCAGAATGATTCCTCCCAAGCAAAGTTGAAATCAGCCGGTTGGCAATACTCGGAAAGCACGGAACATATGGTTTCCTGGCATGGACAAATTGATCGAGATCTGCCATCCGACGCGCAGAAATGGAGAAAAGTAAATATCAGCGGACCAGACAAAGAAATTATATAAAGCTAACTTCCCCAGCCGCTTCATACAAGAAGAGATACTAGACTTAAAGAAAATATAACTCAGAAGGGAAACGCAGAAGATGAAAACAGACACGAAGAGCAAGAGGAAGCATACGCTGAGCTAGCCACCCTATCCGTCCAAGAGGACAGCGATGTCCGCGACAGCATCTTGCAGACTACAAGGTTACAATTCGAGCAGTCAATAACAATAATAGACTCCGGCCACACATACGAGAACAGAAACAACACCTTGGCTCCCAGTAATCGACAGTACAAGAGCACAACAGAAAGTGACATTCACATACCACCAGACTCTGTAAATCTATCGACACAATGTGTAACACTCTTACTTGTTTTGTGTTTGTTTAAGTCCTTGAATATGGGCCTTTGATATCAATATAACTTGATAGGTGCTAATCTATGTTTTATCTTGCATTATTACATTATTACTAAAATTTTGTTCTTTCAAGCTTCGATAATACATTTAATTTAGAAGAGAAATGCATCTTAACTTCAAATACTAAATGTTGCAGAGATAAGTACTGGCAGTTAAAAAAAATTAATAAAATAATTCATTGCATGGTTCTTTTAAATTTACCAGTGTAAAAATTACAGATAAAGCTTTGATATATACAAATAATGAATACAATTAACATATGTCACATTATTTTGACGTTCCAGGGTTAGTTTCTTGAGTTTTTCTTTGAAGAATTCTGGTACACGCACCCCCGAAGATGTAGATTTATCATCCACCTGATCTTGCATAAATTTTAATGTACAGCAATAGTTGTTGGTGGAATATAAACGCAGGTATGATCACCTGAATGACGATGTCTGAAATAAAAAACAACAAGATTCAAAGATATTGATAACTCTTTCATTGATTAATATTTATACTAAATAGGCAAATCCTATGTCATTTTCTATCAAGTAGGAGGAAGCACAAAAAACAAAATCAAGTCAAGAAATTAAATTAGACGTTAGACCACACTTAGAATGTAAAAATGTTGTCTGGGCTCCTATACTTAAGAAAGATGTGAGAAAGATGTTAATCTTCTCGAAAATGTTCAGCAGAGAGCAAAAAAGCTTGTCTCAGGACTTAAAGATTTACCAAGCAAGGAAAGATTCAAGTTACTAGACCTACTGAGTTTACCTTATCACCGTAGAGTCCGTGGTTATCTAACAGAAGCATATTATACCTATGAACAACAACAGCAGAACGAGGGGTGACAACATTAAGCCAGTCAAACAGCGGTTTAAAATGTTTATAGGCCATGATTCCTTTCACTAACGGAAGGGATTGCTAAACAAGGTATATGCAAACAGAACTTTCTAATAATTTTTAATATTTTAACATCAGTTTATCTTTTGAATTTAAAGAATTTTCATAAGAATAACGTTTATAAGAAATGCCAGGCTGAGATTTGGGAAATTTTTTTGTAAATCTCAGAAATTACAAAAAAAGTATATGCGGGCATTGAGCATTTGACTTGACCCCAGTTTCTCAGTTTTTAGCCCCCATTTCTTTCTCCCAATTTTTCAGACTAAAAAATATCTAAAGCCTGATAAATGGTTCTCAAACCACAGCAAATCAAAAACAGATAATTTTTTGGTTAACCTGGAATAAAAAAATTAACAAAAAACCATAATTAACGTACCGAACACAAAAACTTTTATAACAAGAGTGACAATTAAAAGGAACAAGAGTTCTTTGTCTGCAGTTAATTTGGGAGCATTGATTTTTCTTTCTCTTTTCTGCAACAAATGTTTGACATCCACTTCTTATGTGTCTTTCAACCTTAGATATATGAAAAATATAATTTATATTTTTAGACAATTAAATTATTTGAGATAATTAATCAGGAATGTAAAATGGTATTTACTCAGCAATTTCACCTCATCTGACAATTCAGTTGGGAAAGCTGAGCTTGCTATTCATTGGCAAATTTTTAATTCTATTTGGCAATATTTTTTGAGAACCCTTTCCCCAAATGTCTGGGCACGGCCCTGTTAATCAGAAAAACAAATCTTTTGACCTACCAAAAAGTAACCTAAAACACAAAATTTACCTAACAAAATGTGCTTTCCAAGAACACAAAAACATTTTATTTAAGAATTTAAGTTATAAAATGATAATATTACCTGGTCATTCATGGTCTCGTTGATGGAGAGAGCAACCAACTTTCCACACAAAGGACATTTTGGTACTATTCTCTGAAAAAATAAAACAAACTAATTTTTCACATTCAGACCTATTGTTTACAAATATTTTTTGTTGGTTTTTCTGAGAAAATAAGCATCGAACTTTCTTAATAGTAGTACTTTAAACTTCAGTTTTCCTTAAAATTGTTCCTTTGTTTTCAATGTAAACAAGATATTACTTACATCTTGACTATAGAAAGCTGTACAACTGTGTTGTTTAGCACCATGATGTTGTTGACTGTCAGAAATATAAACATGATAAAAAATTAATAATTATGGTTCTCTAAAAATATACTCTTGTTTAATTCCGAGTTTGATTGCATTTTGAAAATTTTACTTTTGGTCCCATTTTCACCGTGACAGGAAAAAAATGTGAAATGGGAAAATGAGAAACACATCACCCAGCCACATGAAAAATTTAAAAAAAATCACAACCTCATGATATTCACAAAATATGATAGACACACAAATAAAGACAAAAAAGTGCCTTGTGTCAAGGGGTTTGGGAAGCTAAAAATAGACAACAAATAAGTACATGCTAACAAAACATTTATGTGATCTGTTTTGTTTGTCATGTGATCTGATTCAAGCAATTACCTCATTGGATTCAAATGTCATAGGCCTATTACTGCTGCCAAATTAAACTGTTTTATGTTCATGTCATCAGTTCAGAGACAAAATAAAAGAGTAGCATGATGCAGTGTATTGCAGATATTTATTTTTATGAAGTATGAATGTGTCTCTGTTGTGTGTCTTTGATATTATTTTTAGATTATTACATATTTTATTAAGGAACAATTAACTTTAATAAGTGCGCAGTGTAAGCTTACCAAAAATCATTTGAACAAAAATCACATTTAAATGGAAGATAATCCAATCTTCTACAATCCTCCTTAAAGCAATGCTTTCCAATTGACATTAAATCAACTTCTTGTGAATTCGCCATGCTCGTTGTGTGCCACTTGGCTTGCTTGATGTATAAAAAAAAGTAGGGCCTATTTTTCTTTCGCCAATTCAAAAATGAAACAAACCAAAATCTTTCACTTCACTTCAGAAATCAGAACTATCAACTAAATAAAGTAGGAGCAGTAATTATTAGTAAATATCTTGACGTCAAACTTTTCGTACCAACCTTATTTGAAACCACTAACATGATTTTCCAGAATTTATTGCAATAGCTGTTGCTGAGTCATTTTCACCACTGCTGAATCATTCTTTGCCGACATTTTTACTTTTCTAGAAAAAGATCGAGCATTTTCTACAGCCTCGTTTTGATATTTCTGATAAGTTTCTGATTTTTCAAATTATGATTAAATTGATTATGCAATAGTTTTTTAATTCTTTTCAAAATTCAAAAATCTTAATTTTAAATTCTTGCTGCATCAAAAAAAGCAGACAATAGACACTGCTGGAGTTTCATTTCTAATTATTTGCAATCTCTAAACTTTTTATTTTCTTGCCTTTTTCGTGCTGCTGTGTTGATCTGCTCGTTGGTTTGCTGAAAACGGACAGGGAAACAAGGAATCCGCGCAAAAAGTCGTGTCCAATCCAAAATTAAATTTCTTTTGTAAAATGGCGTTTAGCAAACGAATTTTCAATGCTATGTTCAGGAGAACCTCATCTTTAGCAGTCACAATAATAGCTGGTGCTTTCATTTTCGAAAGAATCTTTGATCAAGGAATGGATAGCTTTTGGGAATGGAATAATCAAGGAAAACTGTGGAAGCACATAGAGCCGGAGATAAGAGCAAGAAGTGAAAATGCTTGAATTTTGTGCATGGCCTAAGTTTCGGTTTTTTGGCCTATTATTATTGTATTTAAATATATTTCCTGATGAACTTGTGTGTTATACAACAATTTTCAATACATGAACAGTTGACAAGAGACTTCAAGCAGTAAACTTTGACTTAAAATTAGAAGAACTGGCTAAAAATAAACATGTTATTATTTTATAAAAGATGGTGGTACGAAAGCAGCAAAGAGAGAAAAGTAAAGAATGAGACATTCCAGTTAAAATTTTTTAACAGATTGTATTTCTTGGTTGGAGTCTAACAATTGAAGATTTATTTCTGATTGCTTGAGATCTTTTTTTCTTGCTTAGTCTATCTAATTGAAAAAGTACACTATTTTTGACAAAAAAAACCACAGGCTCTGATGATCCGAGACTCTTGTTCTGTTTATTTTGTGTGGAGAACATAAAATTTGGTATATGTTATTTTTAGGAAGAATAAACTGCATGTTTAAATGTATTTTGTGCATTAAATGAAAGCGATGATGGTTCCAGATATGCATCATTCTTGCACACTTTCACTTGTAAATTTAGCCTGAAGCGCACCACTTTCACATCATTTTTTAGCATAGTTTGATGTTTGCTGAAGATTGTATAAAAACAAAGACAAAGACTGTTTTGATTAGGTTGTTAAGGGAAAAATAGCTCATTTTTGAGATTCAAAACGTCACATTTTTTACTTCTTATCAAAACAACGCAAATCTATATTTATTTACAATTTTTCACAGGCATTATACTAAAAAGCCGTTGTTTCAAGGATATTTCTATTTCTACAGCTGTGCTGAGCTGCAAACAGATGTGCTAATGAGAAGGAGCTTTTTAAAATTGCCTCGTTCTGAAGTTTGCGCGGCAGTGTTTCTTTTTTTAATTTTACAAAAAAGCACGCAAGACAAGGAAGATCGAGAAGATTTTGCATCCAGCTATTTTTTGGCAAATTTTTGATATAATTTATGTGAAGATGTCCAGCTCAAGGTTTTCGTTGTCAGGTCACCCAACGGCAGACACTTTTTCTCCGAAATCGCATGTCGGCATGATGGGTTTGCGAGATGGTGGTGGTGGCAGTTCCATGATGTCGCTGAGTCCGGAATTTCATCAACAATCGATGATGACGAGTGGAGGGGGAAATCCCTACCTCCCAAATTATTTACTTGGTGGAACAGCTTCTCCAGCGACGGTAAACAACAAACTGATATACCAGAAGATATAACGACCGGGTTGGGAACATTTTCTCTGCGCAAATAAGACATTAAAATCATTACATATACATACAATACATATCCGCCAGCCATATGCGCTGCACATTCGTTTGTTTCCCAATTAATACTATAGATGTGTGCTAAAAACTATAAAAAACAGCATCTGTGCCAGGGTGCATTCCAAAAGTTTTTCAATTTTTTTTTCATTTGTTTATTTAAAGTTAGTACAAATCTAGATTTAACTGGCCAACTAAAATAATACAAAGATATGGTTTTAAAATATATTACCGTTTTAGTAAGATTTACAGCATAATGAATAATATAATATGAAATAAAAATAAAAAAGGTTAACAGTGAGTATAATACAATATAAGTTATCAAAATATTTGCAATATCAAAATGTAAAAGGTTATATGATGAATGGTAAAAGAAGGTTATTTCATGTAGCCAATGTCACAGAGGTAAGGCGTACAGAGTCTACCATGAATATGCAAGGTTTTTTTTATTTCTTCTTTCAAAATATCTATGTTCCTTGGTATTATTCTGTTGCATGCTGAAAATCTATGGTGTATTATTTCAATAATGTATCCCTGGAATCTGTTTGTTGAAGATCTCTTCTCTGCAAAACAAAAATACAGACAACACCCACTCAACTTTTAATCATGGAAAAAAGTTTTGTTCTTTGCTGACACTAATTGGCAACAATTATATTTACTTTATTTGTTTTGAATGATGCCTCTTTGATCTGAGGTTGAAACTAGTTATGGGTCACCTCAACAGGTCAATTTTTTGTATATTTAATAATATGTTAAAAATAAGTTGTCTGTGTGTGGTACCTTAGAATCATAAATAAATACTTTTGATAAAAATAATAGTGCCAATACATAATGATAAAATTAAAACACTAAAAATTCAACATTAAAATTGATAAATTATTAATTTATTAAAAGATAAACTGAATACAAAATACTCAAGCAAATAATGATTTGCTGGTTGCAAAATATGCGGTAATGCCTGATCTCTTTGCATTTTTGTTCTAACAAGTAAACAATTTTTCATAATTTTTTTGTAGCCACCACAGTTTGGTGGGTTCCATGCTTCTGGTACACCATTACAAAAATTGAAAAGTCCACATATGCCTTCTGATAGAAAATCATCACAGAAAAGGTGAGAAAATTTCTTGTCTTTGTAAATACAATCAGTTAAACTTGTTACTCGTTGAGAGTACTTAATTAACAGGGAGATTTAGATCCGGAACTAGTATGAGTAAAACATGGAAAGTAATTGAATTTAAAATTTAAAGAATTAACTAATGAAAAATATTGTTCCCATGAGGCATCAGAATGTGGTGCTTTTCAAATCTGCAATGTGGAATTGAGTAGTTTTGTTTTCAAATCTGCAATCTGGGTTTGAGTAGTTTGTCTCATGGAAAAAACAAAACAAAGGCTCTGAGAAAAAGAGGGAATTAGCTTAATTATAGTGACAGCAAGAAGACCTCATCTACCAAGAGCCTTATTGACATTTGCAAAAATAGAATATAAGGCATACAAATAGAAATTCCTTTTGCTAAATCTACTTTTTGAGTGCATTTCCAACCTTGTACTGTGTACTCATACTCGTTCTTGATCTATACCTCTCCAATGATCAGATAAACCATGGATAAACCATGACGAATCCAATTAAATATTTTATTCATTTTTTGCAAGAAATAAATAAAAAGGTGGGGTTTATTCTCATCAATATCCTTGAAAGTAATCAGAACAATGCAAACAAAACAACTTTAGAATTTTTCAGGTTTTGTTCTCAGAGTTGACTTTTTTATTTCTTGTTGCAACAGGGTATCGCCTTTAATTCACCAGAGGGACAAAAGCAGCAATGCCCCACCAGTACAGGGTTTATATGATGATGGACGATGCAGCATTGATGAAATCAACTCAACAAATGTATGGAATGCTACACCATCAAGGCCATTGGTACACTGATTTGCATAGTTCATTTAGAAAATTACAGTTTTTATGATTATTGAAAATTTAATGTAAATTCCATGAATTTGGGTGTAATTTTAGCTGTGTCGTAGATTTTTGCTTTTTTGTTCTATGTTGAAATGTACAGTTCACATCTGCTATCTCAACTGCCTGTCATCTCGAACATTTAAGTCAATAAATTTTATCATTCACACTTTTCTTCATTTAGTCTACAAGTTTTGGGCCAAGATCAAGTACCACTCCAGGTAGGTTGTTTGCTTTTATTGACATTTCAAAGGATTTTTGTATGAAGTCTGAAAACGTATTGCATATTTTGTGTAAAGTTATTGTGTTGTAATTCATTTTCTATTCACTTTTAGGAACAGGATTCCCATTTGACACATCATTGAACACAAGTGTTTTCAGCCCCAGGCAAGATGCATTGCCACAGTCACCAGCACAACTGGATCCATTCTACACTCAGGGGTAAGTTTATTTCTTTTTTTTCAAAGAAAAGTTCCCCAAAGTAAAATGTTTGTGTTAAAGCCTTATAGTACAAGAAATACACAGATGTGAACTTCAGACAACTATGACTTGGTATAAATATGAATGAGGTTTCAATTCAGCAATGGTTCAATTGCGAGTACACGGTTGGAAACTGCACTCCATAATAAGCAATATAGGAAGAAAATATTTTTTTGTAAACCTCATTTTCTATCTTTACAACTTTGAAAGCGCTTCTGAGATTAGGCCTATTTGGTGTCATTATAATTAAACCAATTTCTTCTGTTTCTCAGAGCCTTCAATTTGTTTTTCCAAAAGATGACCAAAATCATTTTTATTTTTCTGTTTCACTCATACTTCAGCTAATCCCGGATCTTAACCTCCCAATAATTATCAATTATCATGTTAATGGTACTATAAAGTTCAAGTTTGTATTTGAGATATATTAAAGCCTGGTTTTCATGTTTCGCAATGCACTGGCAATCTTCTGTGATTTAGCAATTTAGACTCAATTTTCATAATTCGTAATTCATCTGCGATAATTGCAGATCCAGGCATTGTGCAGATTGATGTTGGTTTCATTTGCTGCTGTAAGGCATCAGTGATGAGCTCTGGAAAACAAATGAAATATGATAATCGGTGATTGTTGATCGATGATTTCAGTGATGAATTTCGATGATCAGCGACACTTCTAAAAGGTCTGGTTTGTTTACTTTTCTTTACTTCTGATTTCAGAGAAACATTGACGAGCAATGATGTGTTAGATGAAACATGGGTCACAATTTTTGGGTAAGTTATTTTTCATCTTTCTAAAATATAGTTCGTATTCACATGAATTAACCTGACACTTTTAATTTAACAAATTGATTTGAAAATGTAAAGACAAATTTTTAGTTATATTATGCAGGCAAATGTTTTTTTGGTGATAGCTTCTTTCTTTGCTTACAGATTTCCGCCTGCGTTGGTTGGTTATGTCTTGGAACAATTCTCTCAGTATGGAACAATTCAACGCAAAGAGGTATTGTCTTAGAAAGACAAGAGGCATACTTGTTGTGTAATATATATATATATATATTTAAAAGAAATAACTTCAGCAGCAAACATCAGCAGCAAACATGTTTTTGAATTTTTTTACTGGTTTTTACTATAGTATATTTATTTACAGTCACTCTAAACAAATACAGTAAAGATCTGTATTTTTAGGTATTATATTTTGCATAGAGCAGCTTACATTTGATAAGGAAAGTATCATCATCATCATCATCTGGATTGTTCTTGAGGCTGTTGCCTCTCTAGGATGAGGTGGTTGTAATCCATCTCTTGAACTTCTCCTCGTTCCTTATCAAATTTGCAGTTAAACTTTGTCCATGCCGGTATCGTTTTCATGCTGCACCCACACATCACGATAGTATTTCTGGTGGCTGTTAAAAGCAGAGCTCGTTCTGTGAGGTAGGAATTATTGTCGCTGCGTCATTCATGCGTGACATATTTGAGATGCTGACGTTTTGCAGATCAGAAATTTGTAGTGCTTTTGTAACCCGCAAGATGTCGTTGTTTCCCCAATTTTTGTCTTCTATTTCACCATGTTTGGCTTAATGCGCTGTCTGAACTAGGCCTTGGCCATACCACCTCAATTCGTTTCATTTCTTCATCGCACAAACGCCAATTCAATTTTATTCGCAGAATACAATCCCAATACATGATATTGATAAAGAAGAATAAAAAATGTATTCTACGCCGCGACCTAAGGAAAGCAGAGCTTATCTAGCCTAGGCCGCAAATTAAAATTTAAAAGATACGCAACAGCTAAACTTAATACATATATATGCTAATACAAAGCCAAAGGTTTAACAGCAAGATATATAAAGTGCTAGTAAAAACGCTATGTAACTACATACTCATTAGATAAAATTAAAACTGTATACTGTATAAATATATGATTTATTGTCATCGAAAAACATATATTTATGGTCTTAAATTTAATTGTAATTAATCATATTATTTTCATAGATTTCTAGCAACGTAAACTGGCTTCATGTTCAATATCATACGAAGCTACAAGCAAAGAAAGTAAGCTTGATATTTTTCTGTCTAGCTTATGTTTTGTTTCATAATTCATCCTCGTAACTGCTAACTCCAAGGGTCATTATAACATTTATAACAATATAACATTTACATAATTTTAAGTTTTACATTACGTTCTAAGAGTGTTTTGACGGAGTTTCATGGTCATGGAGATGGCTAAACCTATGCTCTACATAGATTTGACATCTGTGTTTTCTAGAATGTAGATACATTTACGCATTGCCCTATTATGGGAGGTTAACTTTAGAAAGAAATATTTCTTTAGATGTTCATGTGGTGGGCAAACTAAAAGAACTTGCAGATCAGTCTTACTACATCTAAGATCGCAGCTTCTGGAATTAGGGATTTGATGAAAATTTAAATGCACGTTTTAAATGCACTTTTGAATGTTTTTTTTTTCAGGCTGTCAGTAAAAATGGCAAAATTTTAAATGGAAACATAATGATTGGAGTGTGTCAGTGCATTGATAAGGTATACATTTTTTTTTGGATCGAGTGCATTCTTTTTTAGCAGATCAAGTTTGCGATGAGTCAGATGAGATTCTATTGTTGTATCGGGTGACCGCAAAAACCTTTCCCTGTTTCATTTTAAGTCCACATTTTGAGATTAAAACCAAGGAACTGTTTGCTTTAATGGCGCTTTTTGAGTTTAAAATTTGAAAAAGAAACACTGATAAAACGAAGCAAGTTGTTTCAATGCCAAAATCTCCTGGAAATGAATGGCGTTCCTTTAAATTGACACGAAAGCTCACAGATGCGGGGTATTTTGATCTATTTCCTGTTTTGAACATGTAAACATGCTTTCAAGTGTCTGGATGATACTCTAAACTCTAAATTTGTCCTTCGGACATCAATTTGAGTTGCCTCGTGTACTTCGAGCTAAAGCCCTGCAAACGGGGATAGTTTTTTTTGGTTGCCCGGTACTTAAATTTAATTGGTTACTGAATGAAAGAATTATTGTCACGGCTTGAGTTACACGACGCCTGACTGGATTCACATCAGATTTCTTTGCACTGCGAATTAAGCCAGTTACATGAGATGCAATGCGAAGTGGAGTACTTCGGATTGATTTCAACATCATCACCTTCTGAGCGGAGTGACTTTGGCATTGGCATTATCAATACGGTTTGTTAGCTTGTCAACTTGTTAAAAATTATTGGTAATTTTTTTTTCAAAATGCAATAAGAGCATGTTAATGATCTTGTTATATCGAGTGGACATTTTCTTTTCTTTTCTCTTCACATTTTCTTTTGATATTCATAGAAAATAATGATGGGGCAAGATCAGGAGGCGGCGATAAACAGAACAGTTTTTGGCACCCCTCTTTCTACTTCTTCAAAGCCTGCTACTCCAAAACCTTCGACAATTAGACCTCTCACAGCCGCATATCAGGCCGCTGCGAGTCAAGACAAGGTAAGATACTATCATTAATGGTGGTAACAAAAGTACAACAATAAGCAATCAAGACGTTGCATATTGCCAACGTGGAAACATTAACTTATATTTTGCTACAAATTTTTCTAAAATTGGTTGAGTATTCGCCAAAATATGGAAATCAAAAGCTCGAAATTATATAAAATTACAGCTTTGTGCCGTTAGAATAAGCACTTGCCATGAGAATGCTTTTAAGGAGTATGACATGCAGATATATGAATGGAGATATAGCAATCGACAGTTTCTTGTTAGTCTACCGCTTAAGTATGTGGCGTATATCATTTCTTATTGGCTTAAGTAGTGCTTCCGGGTGGCACAGTCCACTTTTAACTTTAGTTTTTTTTATTTTTGTATTTTATTTTTTCAAATGCTGTGTATTTAAATTTTTCTAACTGGCCAAAAAGTTTTTGTTGTGCAAGCGCTCTGATTTTACGAGAAATTTTATTTTAGTTTCATTCACAAATGTTGAATACAGTTTAATTTAGTCTAATTTAGTTTAATTTAATGCAATAGTTTCAATACAATGTGTAATTGAATGCACTTACTTTTAGTTTTAATTACAACGAGATACTAGGTAACAACAGCGATGATTAGCGAGTTTTCATAAAAACCTGTCGTACAACAACTGGAAAACTGGTTGTCATAAATCACCATGAATTACTATTTATGAAAACTATCTTTAAAGAATAGATTTCACATCTTCCATGCAGCCAAGCTAATCATAATGAACTAAACAATGCAGTTTTACTTTCTCTGTTTATTTTTATTTGATTTTGTTCAGTAAAAAATCTGAAGTGCATTCTTTCAAATCGCCAATTGTGTTGTTATGTTCAAAACCGCAATCTATGATGTAACAATATTCCCTCTTGTTTTTTGTATTTCACTTGAGAGTTTTCAGTGTTGGTTATCTCGAACAAATTTTATTCCCCTCGAAAATTCGAGATAGCGGGATTGTAGAAAACTGTAGAAACTGATATGATATGATATGATATGATATGAATAAATATTTATACACGAAAATAAACCCTTCAGCATCTAATAATACATATATACAATCTTATAAAACAAACAAACAAAAGTAATTTCAAAGGCATTGTTAATATTGCTGTTCTTCCAGGGGGTCGTGTTTTGAAGTTAACGTTTTTGATCAGCCAGTAGGTGTGCTTTCAATTGTTTTTTAAAGCAACCGAGAGTCGAGGCCTCTCGTATATCAACAGGCGTATCGTTCCATATTTTTAGAGCCGAATATTTAAAGCCCTTTTTTGCATGTTCTGTATTTAGTCTTGGGATCTGAAGATCATGGCAGTTTCTTGTTACATAGCTTGAGTGCATTGATCTTTGCTCAAATTTATCCCAAAGGCTTTCGGGGCTTAGCTTATTAATAATCTTATAGGTCATAACTGACCGATCAAAAGAATTAAGATTATTGACGTTCAGCCAATCACAGGACCAGTTGTCTTTTAATCTGGCACTTTCGATTATCGACTGGGCTCTATTTTGTAATCGTTGG